>CM072557.1:31131652-31426652 GCA_036898215.1 Platycarya strobilacea | reverse complement strand
AATATATTTCATTCAAGTTGTAATCTAATAATTCAGATAGAAATAAGTTTAAACAAACCTAGATCCAAATAAATTTCAGAAATAAAACATCGTGTTTGAAATCCATATTACAATTTGTTTCTTAAGACAAAATAAGATATTTTTGTTTTCTTTGGCATTGAAATGGCAATAAAAAAGTTTTGAAAATTATGCATCTGGAGGTGGTATGTCATCTTCATTGATAGTATTTATGGAGAGAATATTGAAATTTTTCTGTTGTTGCTTTTGAAGTTGATCTCCATCTGTACCCAATTGTATTATCCATTTTTTGTTTGAACATAGTGCTACAATATTTTGGACATATGATAAATATTCCTGTATGGAAAAAATTGGGAGTTAAAATATGATTATCAAAGATTTAGAAGTATATTAATATATATCATATAAAGTATAGTGACAAATATACATGTAGAGTATGTAGTGCTTGGATAAAATAATAATTTTGAATATAATGGAATCAGAAGAGCATTTTATCATTTAATTAGCTAGCAGTAGTGCTTATAATTTTATTCAGTTCATGAGTGATATATAGTTCTTACAATAATTTGTATGTATGTGTGTATATTAGGGAAAATACAAGAGTGGGTATCGTTCATGAATATTGTTACTAAAGAAATTGAAGATAAATGCATGTAAACTAGACCTAAATGGGTAGATTTGAAATTATAACATATTTTTCATATATCTAAATACATGCGTGATACACATTCAAACATACATATATTTATATGTATGTTGGGCAAAACAATAATTGGGTGGATTCATGAATGATGTAGGCCTAAAGAAGTTTTGGTGAAATATTGTATATATGCTAGATTAGTTGTTTTTTCATTTTCTTTGACAAGTATGTGAAGGATCTTAAAAATGCTTGTATTTTAATGTTTAGATTTTTTGAGTTTCAACAGTGATATTAATGAAGATGGGATATTATACTTTTGATCAAATGGGAGAAAAGTTATTGTAATAATAGTTTTTGTGGGATCAGATTTGGGCCAAAGGCCCAACAGCGATGGGAGCCCACCAGGAAGGAAAAAGCCCAACAGTGATGGGAGCCCACCAGGAAGGGTAAGCATACTAAGGGCCCAACTCTATAGAATCCAAAATATATATCAAACCCGTCACCACCTTTATCAGGATTTCAAGCAGATACGAAAAATCAACAAAGTCAGAAAGATATATCATGTAAATACGCAATCACGATGATTACGGAAGGCGTTACAAGGGACATGTACCGCCCCAGAGGCCTATAAATAGACCAGGACCTTAACTAAGGGACATTAGAGTCAAACGACCACGCCACCTTCAAACAAAGCAAAGGGGCGCAGAGTCAAATGACCACACCACCTTCAGACAAAGTAAAGGGGCGCAGAGTCAAATGACCACGTCACCTTCACACAAGGCAAAGGGGCGCAGAGTCAAATGACTATGCCACATTCAGACAAAGCAAAGGGGCGCAGAGTCAAATGACCACGTCACCTTCACACAAGGCAAATGGGCGCAGAGTCAAATGATCACACCACCTTCGAACACAGCAAAGGGGCGCAGAGTCAAATGACCACGCCACCTTCCAACACAGCAAAGGGGCGCAGAGTCAAAGGACCACGCCACCTTCAGACACAACAAAAGGGCGCAGAGTCAAACGACCACGCCACCTTCAGACAAAGCAAAGCGGTGCAGAGTCAAACGACCACGCCACCTTCAAAAAAAGCAAAGGGGTGTAGAGTCAAACGATCACGGCACCTTCAAACACAGCAAAGGGGCGCAGAGTCAAATGACCACGCCACCTTCAAACAAAGCAAAGGGGCGCAGAGTCAAATGACCACGCCACCTTCAAACAAAGCAAAGGGGCGCAAAGTCAAATGACTATGCCACCTTCAAAAAAAGCAAAGGGGCGCAGAGTCAAAGGACCACGCCAGCTTCAGACACAACAAAAGGGCGCAGAGTCAAACGACCACGCCACCTTCAGGCAAAGCAAAGGGGCACAGAGTCAAACGACCACGCCACCTTCAAACACAGTAAAGGGGCGCAGAGTCAAATAACCACGCCACCTTCACACATAGCAAAGGGGTGCAGAGTAAAACTACCACGCCACCTTTAGACAAAGCAAAGGGGCGCAGAGTCAAATGACCACGCCACCTTCAGACACAACAAAGGGGCACAGAGTCAAACGACCACGCCACCTTCCGACACAACAAAGGGTCGCAGAGTCAAATGACCACGCCACCTTCGAACACAGCAAAGGGATGCAGAGTCAAATGACCACGTCACCTTCAGACAAACCAAAGGGGTGCAGAGTCAAATGATGACGCCACGTTCAGACAAAGCAAAGGGGCGCAGAATCAAATGACGACGCCACCTTCAAACAAAATATATATCAAACCCGTCACTAGCTTTATCGGGATTTCAAGCAGACACGAAATAGCAACAAACTCAGAAAGATATATCATGTAGATACGCAATCATGATGATTACGGAAGGCATTACAAGGGACATGTACCGCTCCAGATGCCTATAAATAGACCAGGCAAACCTCAACTAAGGGACATTAAGAATTATTCTTGCAAATACATGATTACTGATTTGAGCGTCGGACATATCCCGGGTGGAAAGCCACGATCTTCCCTTAATTCTTCTTGCAGGTAACGGGAGCAGGAGGCTGGCGAGACACATCCTTAACAGTTTTTATCTTATTAGATGACATCAATGTTATTTTTTAGTGAATGCGGCAGTTTTTTGTTTCATATAATAGCTACATATATGTAAAAAGTACCTGTTTAGGTGTCATCTTCATATATATGTAAAAAAAAAATTAGCCAATAACTTTATTCACTTATATAAAAGAATGGAGCATCTTCATATACAGTTTATTAACAATTTAATATTGTTTTGTCTAATTCATATAATAGTTATATATAAGAGAATAGAATATTCTATCGAAATCTATATATATGATCATATAATTTTTTATCTAATTATCAAAGTATGTTCATCAAGTGTTCATCATTATATGCTTGTAGGTTAAGTTAGAGTATGTTGTATTAATTTTTAAATCATGGCCATCATTTAGAAGTTTTTATTTTTCAAACTCTTTTTCGGTTGAGTTTTTTAAATGAGTTATACAGACAAAATTATTGAAAAAGAAAAGGCTTAGTCTCCTAAAAAGAATGCTTAAAAAAGAAGTTTACTATTGTGTTTGAATCATAACTTGAAAATTTATAATGAAAAAATTAATATTAGGCATTTATATTGGTATGACAAGAATTTGTTTTTTATTTGTTCTAACACCAAAGTAGGACAAAATGAATCCAGCCACTTTGTATAAATTTCCAGGCCTAAAAAAAAATTGTAAGGTTGAATATTAATTAAATCTATTTCATGCTTTTCTCATCAAGTAAGCAAACAAATTCTTTTCCTAATAAAGTGCAACAGTAAAAAGAAAATAAAACTATTTCAAAGCATGCAGCAAACACTTGAGTCCTTAAAAAAGCCAAAAAAATATAATATCATGCGATAAGATTTATGAATACTACAACTTCTAGCTAAATAGTAGTAGTTAGTGTATTCTTTATAACTTTTAAGTAAATAAATTTCAAAGTAGTAGGAATCATGATGAATATAAACAAATTGGTTACCTCTCCTACATGCTCCATGAAGTCAATTGCTGTGCAACCCAGAGCTTGTTCTGCAATTTCAGCAAACATGACAGCTGGAAGTCGTCCACTACCATCATCAACCTCAAAATAGGTTCGAGAGCTGTATAAATAAATTATATTTATAAGTTTAAATTATTAAATAGTAATTTGAATTTATGATATTTGGTATTATGATAAAAAATATTAATATAACATACATACCGTGGTTGTGCAATGCTCATATTCTTGCAATGATAACACTCGAATTGTTCATTTTGTTCATATCCTGTTACTTTGTTACATTTAGTACAGGATATGTAGTAGAAGTCTTGACGTAGATCAACAATGAAGATATTTACCTTAATCGAAAATCTTGCTTTCTGCATTAAATTTAGAAAAAACACATGTTTTTATATGGTTATAAATAGTAAGAAGTGTTAGTTAGAGATTGTATTTACTCTAAAAATACATGTGGAATAATATTTATAAACAATATATAAAAGAAAAAAAGTTAAAGAAGATTGTAGAAATTTACCTTAATTGGTTCTAATGATTTGAGGTAAGTAGGAACATCATCAATCTTAATTATGTTTTGGACATTAGTAGCTAATGCTACTGTTGATGCGGCATTGATAATGTTCTCAATAATATCTTCAAGTAGTTCACCATTAAGTATTGCCCTTAATATCACCAAAAAAGTTACAAAAATTAACAAAAATCATTGAGAGAAAAATATAAATGAACTAATATTTTCAAAAATAGTCAATGGATATACATTTTGTATAAATATTTTGAGAATTTTATGACAAATATAGATTGTCTAAATGATAAGTTAAGAAATGATTACCATCGACACAAGGAGGCTGCACCAGGAATAACAGGATTTAAAGTAAAAATACTTGTTGGTTTAGATGAAAGAGAGAGATCTATGTTGTAAAGTAATAAAAATAGTCATTGATTGATATTGAATATTAAATATATGGTGATATTCTAAATTGAGAAATTTACCATTGTATGAGCCAACTTTCAAACGCGTTGCAAGTAAAAATGGTTTAGCTCCAATGACATTTGAGATTGCTTGGCATTCACCCTCTACAAATCGACCCCACATAGTCAAGCATATGGACATTAGGCTGTAAAATTTAAAGAAAAATGTTAAATTTAGAATATAATAAAATAGCAGTAACAATAATTATTTTATAGTTATTCATATCACAAATGTAGTTGAGAAATTTTATCTACCTTTCATCGATTATGTACATTTCTTGGATTATTGTTTGCCCATATTTTGTATTAATCTCTCTAGGAGGCTTTATGTGTATTACAATCGCCAGAATATCTGTATAATTATATTTAATTTTTTTAGTGCAAAACTAAATAAGAGTATTAACATTGAAATTAAATATGTTAAAACGACATTTACCTATTCCAGAATCAGTATTCATGAAGGTATGCAAATTGCTGAATGGGATAATATTGTATTCTGGGGGTTGTAATTCTTCCTCATTATCTGGAATGTCTTCGATTATTGTTCTTGAATTTAGGGTCCACTGATATCCATATGCCTCATTTTTATTAAATCTGGGATCCAAAAGCTTTACGTAGGCATTACTAATGTAGTATGACCGAAAGATGTGTAATGTATCACTACGCATGTCAATATCATTTTCAAAAATTACTGCCTTCACTCGATTGCCCTGCACAATATCATACAGATTAATAGGTATGTTTATTGAATTGATTTGAAAAAAATTATATATGTATATATAATTTTAGGAGTTGATCTGAAAATATAGTTAAGATTTGTTTGACACAATATTGTATGGATAAATAGTGATGTGTACTCAATTAATTTTTTTTAATATGATAATAATTTTGTTGTATTACCTCGGGATCTATCAATGTTAGATTTTGATACTTTATTGGCGAATGTTGTGCAGTACGTTTAAGAGACTTGTTTGACACCATCATCTTGATTTTCTAATTCCTTGTACTTGGAGTTATATCATTGATTGATGTGTGGTGAGTCCGCATGTTGAAAGCTATTAGTGCATGAAGAAAAAAAAATTAGTTTGAACAATTCAATTGACATGAAACAATCTGAATAAAATAAAAAAGTAAGAAGTTAAGAAAGATATACAATGATAAAAATAATGCATTCAATCAAGAGATAAATTATAATAGAATTATATTACTCACAAATATTCATGACGCATTTGCCTGTGTTAGTAATTCTCTATAAACAATATTATTTGTTTCAATTTCTTCATAGCCATTGCTTGATACTGGTCTTATAAGAACTTTGATTGAAACAGAATTCTTAACTCTTGACAATGTCACATAGAGTTGTCCATGAGAGAATACAGGTTGAGGCAAGTATACACCAACAAAATCTAATGTTTGCCATTGTGCCTTATTTATTGTCATCACAAAACTTAATCTGATAGGAAATTGTGTTCTTTTGAATGGAAAACCGCTAGCTTCATCTATAGTTGGCAAAAAAGGAATTCTTGGTATGAAGACTCTTTTCCCACTGTGGTGACCAATTACAATTTTAGCATCAATGATGTTTCGTTCAAAGTTGCGGCAAATAAGGCGTGTTCCATTGCACAAGCCTTCGGAAGGATTCACATTCCTAAATAACATGATAGGGCTGTTTTTCTTTAATAACAGTTCATGAGGTGGAAGTCCATTTGGTGTCAATGTGTTTAAGAAATCTTCCATAATACCTAGTTCTGATGCATCAACTGTTTCATCAAAGCTATAGCATTTTGTGACTTCACTAGGAAATCTTTGAATAAGTATTGCATTTATTTCATCAACAGAATTGTTCTTTGGTGTCAAGATTGCTCGATTGGTCATTTTGAATAAGTTTTCTGAATAACTGTTGATATCCTGGAAGACTACATCGATCAAATTATCTAAGGACTCAGCATCATTTTTGTATGGTATAAGCATTTCATTAGGAATCGTAATCTTGTTGTCAATTGTGATAGGCGGTGTTCCATTCCCAACTTGAAGTAAATAATTTGAAAAAATTGAATCGAATCTTACCCGCATATTTTCACTCAACCTAATCTTACTTAAAGTGGACCACAAGTATGAAGATGCTAAATTGGCATCAACTTGTTGTTGTCTTGTACTTTTATGAATTACAGGTAAGATTTGGCGAAAATCACCACCAAACACAACAACTTTTCCACCAAATGGCAATCTTAAATCAGTTATATCTCGCAACATTTTATCCAATGCTTCCATACATTCTCTTCTAGACATAGGTGCTTCATCCCATATGATTAATCTTGCAAGACGCAACACTTTGGCAAGAGCACCTTGTTTGCTTACATTACAAGTGCTATTTTTATCAAGATCTAATGGAATTTTGAAGCGCGAATGTGCTGTTCGACCGCTAGGCAATATAGATGCAGCAACACTAGAGGATGCAGTTGCAAGTGCAATTAAATTTTTTGATCTCACTGTAGCAAGGAGTGCTCTATATAGGAATGTCTTCCCTGTTCCACTAGGACCGTCAATAAAAAATGCAGCAGACTCATTTAAAAGGACTTTTTGTAAAATTGATTCGTATGCATGTTGTTGTTCAAGGTTAAGAGTTGTTGAAGCCAAAACATCTTGCTCTGGTATCAAAACTGAAGATTCATCATTTATTTCCCTCAATTCAATTTCGTTCTCATCAAAAGAAATATCATGTTCAATTAAATGAAACATGTTTATGTCTTTTCCCATCGATTCAAGTATAGAAGAAATGCTTCGTAAGACATTTGTCCTAATATTGACTGATGCTGCATCATTGGTTTGAAAATCACTTGACATATCTTGTTCAAAACATTCTCAAAGTTCTCTAGGATTTGTGGGGTTACAATAGATCAAGATTGTTGCAAATAACCGTCTTAAACTATGCGCATTTGGTACAAGGAAGCCTCTTGCATACAATCATGTAAACTGGTATCTCTTTCTAACAAACCATATAATGTAGCTGCTTCACGAAAGGTTGGTACGATAGTACCATTAACTGTTTTGATATGCTCAAATGACAAAGGACCTATTATGTGATTTAATAACATTCGTAAGTAGTACCTTTCCTCCTCAAATGGACTGGCTGTAACAATTCGGCCGATAATAATTTTTTTCTTTCTTGGAGTCCGTTCTTTATATTGTTGGCTCCAAACAAAACTCTCAGGAAACTCTTTATATAACAGCTTTCGAGCATTTTGATTGACTCTATTTGTTGAAAAGAATTCAGTCAACATTGATTTTGCCGAGAAGTCAGATCTCAAAACATTATTCAAGTCTTCATGTGCACGAAAAGCTACTTGGTGTTGATCTTCAAGATGTAGATGTAAACTATAAATTGATGGATACATCTCATTAAGAGTAAACCCATATATTCGCCACATGGCTTCATGTGGTGCAATCCATCGAGCTGATTGGAATTGTTGGATTTCATCAATCTCTTGATTGTTTTGTCCGGCAATTAGATTGAAAGCAACACGATCATGACTTTTGTAAATGTATTTGTAAAGATATTTCACTGCTTTGATTGTTGAGCAAATTTCTACATTGATGTGACAATCAAACTTTGCAACGAGATATGGATTATGCGGAACAACCCAACGGTTATCTAACTCTTTACCTCGAACTCTAGCAGTTACTCCATTATCACAACATTTGTACTGTGGGAAACAATCGATTCCAACAGTTGTGGTAGGTGCAAAGGTTTTTGGATAATGATTCTTACAATTGCCATTTATCTTCATGCAGACATTGTTTGGATTCAATACTCTACAAGGGCCATGCATCATATGCCTAATTACTGTTTTGTACAGATATAGATTTGCATCTCTATTAGGTATTTCTGCTGATACAATTTCATCAAAGGATTCAGGAGAATAGATTTTCCAATCTCTTTCTAGTATGATTAAAAAATGTGCATGTGGAAGTCCTCTCTTCTGATGTTCAATCACATATACATATGCTGAAACTTTTCCAAAAACCTCTCTTTTGAACAATTCATCCTTTAGGTCTTCTAATTTTGCTCTAAAGATTCGTGCAATTAAATCAGGACGATTTTGTGCCTCTTCTTGTGGACCCAATTCATTCAATATTTCTTTCTAACTTGGATTACACGTCATGGTCAAAAAGATATCAGGTTTTCAAAGCGTTGAACTAAAGCCATTACTTCCATGTATCTTTTGCGCATATCCCTTGGACCTCCAATAAAAGAAGAAGGCAAAATAATGCGCTTACCAACTTTGGAACCACTACTTTCTTCAATTGAAATGCTATCAACTATACCTTGGTACACCTCAGAGCGAATCTCTTGTTGCTTACTACGAAAATAATCCAATCTTGATGTTTCAATTTTGACATACATATCAACAACAAACTGCTGCAATAAACGGCCAGAGAACAACAAAATAGACTGATAATTTTTTCTTAATTTGAAGCTTGTAACAAAAGTATTCGCGGCATGAGACAACAGGTTCTTTTCTATTTTTTTCAACACTGCAAGATGATAATGGTAACAAGTTAAAATTTATATGTTTTATTTTGGAACTAAAAATAGAATAAAAAGAATTATTTTGACTTTGTTGTTCCTTTCTAAGCAATTGCTCTGCTGATATTGATTGTTGGGGGTCAATCACTGATCTTGTTACTTGTTGTGGTGGTCTTTCCCCTTTTTTCACTTTTAGTATTCCTTGGTGCCAACCAGTATCACCAAAAGGAAATAATAATGGATATTGCAGTGGATCATAACACCCAAAATAGTATTGGACTATATGAGTCACACCTGCATGATTGAAGACTACAATATCTCGTCCTCTCAAGCGTTCCAATCATCATCTTCAATCCAAATTACTGCTATCTGGGAAGCTGAGGGAGTCTTGAAAACACGTTGATCTAAACCAGCATCTGATCTAATATGGATTTTATGGATTTCCAAGTTGGGCAAATCACCAAGACTTTGGAAGAAAGTTGAGTAAGGATTAGCATGAATAATGGCCATAAGTTGAGCAATAATTGATGGATCCAACCTTTCAGTATCATGAACACGATTTTCTAATTCATGTTCAGTATCATAAAAATAAAGTTGTAGATACGAAGGACGTCCATCCAAAGGAACCAAGTCATTTATATAATGATAAATTTGACCTTGAGCTCAGAATGTATAGATTCCTTGATTCCTTCTGCATAAATCTCTATCAAATTTAACTCCGAATGAGGTAAAAGCAAACTTGTTGTTATATGTGCGCACATAGGTACGAAAGTTTACAGATTCAGCTGTGTTACTGGTAAACAAATGGTAAAGTTGTTCTGGAACATCATTTGTGGTTAAAGAGATTGTTCTATCGGCACAACAAAAACCATTTGTCTCATGTTGAAATCTTTTGGCTTCACAATATTTACAAAATGGAACAGGTGGTAACAAAGTTGCCTCAGATGGCACTGTTTGTAGTATTTTCCTAAACGTAGCCAATTGTTGATGCCGTTTTCCTATGTGAAAGAAACAAATAAAGATAAAAAAAAATCAAGCAAACTCTTTAGAGATGCTATGAGTCGAAGAAATGTATCTAACACTAGTGATACTACTTATAATGAAAAAAAATCAAAGGGAAAGAAATATCACCAAATTTTATACATCTTTCCTTACCCCGAGAAGCTATTGATATCCTTGTGTCAAAATTGGGCTGGTATTGGAAAAAAAAAAGTCTATTGAATAAAAGTTTGAGAATGTGAATAGGAAATATAAGAAGTTTGATTGCAAACTATAAGTGAGAAGTAAATGATGTACAATAAACCTGTTTAACCGGAAGATCACCAGCATTCTGCACATTTTTTGTGCATGTACTTGTCGTCCCAGGTGTGAAAGACACTGTGGCATTTTTTAAAAGAAGAGGTTCCATTGATACACTTATAACAATGTCAATTTCTTGATAGGAAATTCCACCATTATCAAGATTAGAAGAATATTTTGTTTGTATTATGGAAGATCTGTCATTGGTCCTAATATCACTACGAGAAGTCCGCTGCCTTTTTGTATAATGTGGCAAGACTTCCTCAATATTGTGCATAAATCTAACATCAACTTCAAACATATTTGTTTCATCATGAAGGACTGGTTGGGAGAGAGATTTTTCTTCTCGTTGAATAGCATCGTTCACAGAATTTCTTTGTTGAAGATGTCTTTCTCTCCTTTCTCGTTGTCTATGTTGTTTTTGTTCTAATGAAAGAGACCTATACCAATTGTTTATTCTAGAATGTTTTCCAGCACCTTGGAAATTGTTACAAATAGGGATTAAAGTTATAAGAATAGAAATAAGGTAATTGATGATATGTTGATAAATTTGTATTGATTTACTAATGTAGGCTTACCACTCTTCATTTATATGTGCAACGAATTAATTCGTGTTGACAATTGGATAGAATAGCCTAAAACTAGATAGAGCATAATTAATTCATAATAGACAAAATAAGAAATTGCCTTTGAAAGAAAATTAAAAAGAATATAGATTTATCCATTGTAATTTTCATACTATTCTTTATACAATTTGTAATTATGTATAATGAATCTTGTTCAATTGACAAGAAAAGCTAATGATGATCAATGAATATACATATATCAAATCAAAAGAAAGAAATGATGGTTGTTCAACTCTTTACAAAGTTCTACTTCAAAATAAAGATTCATGTAATAAACCATTACCTTAAAAAAAATAAAACATAGCAAACTTCATCAATATTATGAATAAAAAAAATTTAAAAATAAAAGATACCTGAAACGTAATTCTTTTTCTGTGATATTAGCTAAATGGGACAATAACACCTGAAAAATATTAACAAAATAAATTATGTTTTTTTTAACTATAGACATTATTAGATTGCACTTGCAAACAAAGAATGGGATCAACAAGCAGTAACAAGCTGAATTATATAAATTTATCACATTTACATTTGGATAGGAATATTAAACTGACACTCCAAAATTAAGAAAGATTAAAAAGAAAAACCATTAAAGATAACTAAAAACATAATAGATAAGAAAAGTAAATTAATTATATCGATTAATTGAAAAGAATCTCAAGGTCTCTAAAAAGAAAAACAAATTTCAAAATATATGTAATTTTGAAATGTAACATAAGAAAATTCGTATCTAAGGACTTAAAAAATAGGTGAATCAGTCTTTCAAAATTTCTAACATTTTCTCTAAAGGATAGTTTGTTCAAGTTTTATGCATCACACTTGCATGGCTAGATCTTGTTGGAAAAAAATAATGAGAGTGAAAATGACGCAATGTAAGTACATTTTATGAGCTCTACTGAATAATCAAAATTCGTCTACCACTTTCGTCTCTAGACCTTTTTATGTCTACTTTTCTTCGCTTGAATGATTTATCTCTCTCGCAATACAATCAATAATGAAACATTTATAACAAAAAAAAGGAAAAAATGGATAAATAATTTTTCTCCTCTCCTTATCCATCTATGTAAATCAAATATTTTATAGCTCCATTGATTACCATTGATTATCAGAAAGTTAATAAATGTAGAAATAAAAATAATGACTCTAATTACTTTTTATTGATTAGCTCCATTTATCACAAAAAGATTAACAACTACACAAATAAAAAAGAATAAGACTAAGCTAGAAAAGAGAAAAAATGAGAATGAACATGAAGAGAACAAACCAGCGAGCTCTCAATTTATCACAAAAAAAATTAATATATTCACAAATACAAATAAAAATAATGAAAAGAAGCAGGGAAAATAATTGCGAAAAAATAATGAGAGTGACTACCACGCAAACATACCAGGAGAAATAAAATCAATTTCGGCAACAAACCAGCGAGCTCTCTATTTATCAGAAAAAAAACTAATAAATGCATAAATACAACTAAAACTAATGAAAAGAAAGCTAGGAAAATAATTGGGAAAAAATAATGAGAGCGACGATCACGCAAACATACCAGGACAAATGAAATCAATTACAGCAACAGAAGGTTTTTTTTTCTTCTTCTTCGTCTCACACTGGAACGGATAATCAGAAAGGAAAAAGAGTGTCCTCCATCGTCCTCATCGAGAACCCAAAACATCTTTTCATCCGATAACGTCACACCATAAAACAGTAGATACAACCAGACGAACGAAACCGAAGTAAGAAAAATCAAAATTCTTATAACGAAATGAACTAAACGGATCTGAAAACAGAGTGATATTTTGTAAGGGACGAGAAGAGTACTGTACGCAATCTGAAGTAGATTTTATTACGTAAGAAGGCATAAACCAACGTACAAAAGCACAAATCATGAAAAAAATAAAACGCACCGTATCCACTTAGCTAAAATGCTGCGTTTTACAGCTACCACATAAACGTAAAACGACACGCACTGAACCACATCCAAACCCGTCGCCACCTTTATTGAGATTAGTCAAATGACCACGCCAGCTTCAAGCATGCAAAGTGGCGCAGAGTCAAATGACCACGCCAGCTTCAAGCATGCAAAGGGACGCAGAGTCAAATGCGTGGAGTCTAATGACCACGCCACCTTCAGACGAAGCAAAGGGGCGCAGAGTCAAACGACCACGCCACTTTTAGATAAAGTAAAGGGGCGCAGAGTCAAACGACCACGCCACCTTCAACCACAACAAAGGGCGCAGAGTTTAATGACCACGCCACCTTTAGACAAACCAAAGGGGCGTAGAGTCTAATGACCACGCCACCTTCAGACGAAGCAAAGGGGCGCAGAAAAGGGGCGCAGAGTCCTAAGAAGTGGGTAATTTGGGTTCTGGGTATGGCCGGGCATTGTGGGTTTTGCGTTTCGTGGGTCTCCTGGCCGTGTGTTAGTTCAGGGGTAATTTTGGATTATAGATGTTAAACAAAATTGACACTGTTCATTACTGTTTAAATTGAGATATGGGTTTCGTGGGTCTCGTGGCCGTGTGTTAGTTCAGGGGTAATTTTGGATTATGGGTCTCGCGGCCGTGTGTTAGTTCAGGGGTAATTTTGGATTATAGATGTTAAACAAAATTGACACTGTTCATTACTGTTTAATTTGAGATAGGTGCTTTTTAGGTATAAAGATATATGATAAGTTGAAAAAATTATGAATCTTATTTGTAAAGAGGTGGTGAGTTAAAAAATGTTGTGGATTTCAAATATAAAGAGATTCTAAGTTGATAAAAGTTTAATAATTAGATAAAACTTTAGATATTGAACTCAGTTTAAAATTAGATTAAACTAATTTGATCTCAAATAAGACTTTATAAGTGTGTGAGAAAGAGAGAGATTTGACTTGTTAAAAAAAAATATACAAAATACAAAATACAAAATACAAAATACAATAAATAATTTTTTTTAAAAAAAAATAAAAAAAATAAAAAAAATAATATTATAAAATTAATTTTAAAATATTTTATTCAATTTTCATCTCATCTCATATTTTATTAACTCTCTATTCAATTCTCTACAAGAAACATGAAATAAAGATATTGTGCAGTCTATGATCTCACAAAGTATTTTATCAACCAGACCCAGCATTTGCAGTTGAAATATATTATATATATACATATATATTTATATATATATAAACATGAAAATATCTAGTTACAAATAAATTATACAAATTTAATCTCATAAACTGATGTGAGTTCATGTAGTTTGTTAGATTGTAAAGTTATTTTATTATAAAATAAATCTAATAAATCAAATAAAATTACATTAATTTAAATGATTGATTTGTGTAATTATTTTGTAGATATAGCAGTACTCATAACTATATCTATATAATATATATATTAGTAGTACTAACGTACTGCAAGGCATGTTCTCTTAGTGTTTCAATTAAAAACAATAGAATATTGATGAATATGATGCATGAAGAGATTGTAATGATAGGGTAATAAAGAGGTATATAGAATAACTAGATTTAAGTTTAGGAAAAACATAATATCATGGAAAAGATACAACAATATATATATATTTTTTTAAATCTAGTTTATTAACGACATCAAAGCTTCACAGTTTGAATTTTAAGTTTTGATTCTAATGTCTATTGAATCTATTTGAGAAATATTAAAATCAACTATCTAAAAAGATATAACAACAAATTTGAGGAAAAGATATTTCGAATTTGTAAGAAGTACTACATGTCAACGTTCATGATTCTTAAGCACAAAACTTCCACAGTAAATGTTTACTTGATTTTAGATAGATAACCTATGAAATAAATTAGTAATCATTCAAATGATTTTAATGACAAACAATTCGTCAAAGCAAAAATCAGAGTGTTCTTTCTATTTGTGAAAAGTATTTAGTGTCGCTTATAGAAACATTGAAATTTAAAACTCAAAATGTAATTGCATTAGAAATTAAACATTCTCTGGGGTACTACGTGCACCATACGGTGGGGGTAGTCAACGGGAGAACCATGTCCGGTAGGGGGCGGTCCGAAATGTTTTTCAAAATTCAAAATAACCCCCCAAATATGATCCAAAATTCAAAATAATCCCTAAATTTTATTCATAATTTCATATATATAGAAATTGGTCTTTCCAAAAAAAATTATAATTTCCTTATCCTCATATGCTTTATAAAATTTTATAAAATTCCAATATACATAAAAATGTCTCTCTTTAATTAAATAAATCAATAAACTATTACCTTGTACCCCTTTTTTATTATACACTATTGAGTTTCTTAATATAAAACTTAAAGTGAAAGTACTATAAAAATCATTTAAGCAAGAAAAAGTTAAAGTCTCACTGTAGTATTCTATGCTTAATGTGATCCCAAAATAGAAAGATTTTACATTAAATTTGATCAATTAGCTAGCTTAGATATTAGAATGAAATATGACATTTTAAAAGATCATTTGATAATTTCCACGAAGAAAACAATTTATAAATATTCCATATTTAAAAAAATAATAATGGATGAATATTAATCTCTGAAATAGACATTAAGTTTTGTTTTTACGTTATTTGATAAATTATCAAAATTTAATTTTTATATATGTTTTATGAGTTTGTAATATTTTTTGCGTTTTACATAAAAATCTCCTGTGATAGAAAGGTTGTCTCCCTTTAAAAAAACATTGTTGGCTTCGCCATTGGGGTTACACCCTCCCAATGCAGGGCGAGGGGTGGGGTTTCCTCGTCCCCTGTCCTAGTGGGCAAGGTACAGGGCAAATTCTCAATCTGTCTCTAGCCTTATATCCACTTGAAAAATAGGCTACATTCCACTAAATCTAAACATAAATATTGCTGACTTTGCCACTGGGAGAGCGCCCTTTCTCCCAATGCAGGGCAGTGGGTCTCCGCCCCCGTCCCCTACCTCGGTGGACAAATCGTCTCACCTTATATTCACTTAAAAAATAGACTACAACAATAGAACTGTATCGAAAGGTAAAAAGGGTAAGTAAATAGAATAGAGGGATACAATTGGAAATGAAAAATCATCGAAAGTTCACTTTTCCTTTATAGATAGACTCTTTTATTCATAGAATAAATACATATTTATAACCTAATTTCTATAGTCCAAGTATACCTTTCTTTTTAGAATATAGATCTTAGAGCATTCCAATGGATGCTATAAAATACAAGTTTCTTTAAAATATAAAGAAATTAATTCAAAAGTATCCTCTAATAGATCTTGTATTTCATCTTTACTTTATATTTTGCTACAATACTCTTGCTATATGTGGAGGAAATTGTCCCTAACTATAAACATTTTAAATTAACCCTTTTCTCCCCAGTTGTTGATTTTCCCTATTTCTTCAAAAGCTCATATTTTCATTTCAAACCCTTTCTCTCTCGTTCCCACGCTTTCTTGTGTGGTTGGTGCCTAAGATAAAGTTGTGGCCAAAGGAACTTCGCTCGTTTCTATCACCAATCAAGGTAGTACTCGTGCGTCAGGCTCTTCTCTCTACAGTTAACCATTCTTGGAAACCCACAGCTAAGGTAAACATTCGAAATTTTTTTCTTTGCTCCTCCAACTTAGAATTGTCTATGGGTTAAATGCTTTGGCTATCAGGGAATCTCTCTCTTCTCATTCTCTCTCTCTCTCTCTCTCTCTCTCACACACACACACACAAATAAGGGCGGAATCAGGATTTTATGTTTGGGGGGGCGATCGATAAAGTGTTCGGTACGTAGAAATTTTAGAAGGATGATCATCAGTAATAGAAATATCATATTCTATTGTTACCGAACTCTCTAAATGTATATTACTTTTCAAATTGTACTCAATTTATTTCTTTTTAAAAAAAAAAATTATTCTTAAGTACTTGCTTATATTTTTTTATGATTTAAGAAAAATTTATAAATCAAGAATAAATTTGAAAACTTTTTATTAAGTAATGATGTAACGCTATTAGATTTAACAAATTATATCTCACAATCATACAAGTTAGAATGAAATTAAATAATGAGTATAATCAATAAATTTTATAATTATATAAATTTATAATTAATTTTTTTTTGCTAGAATTAGACTATTAAAGTAACGGTAAGATTATATAAGTTAAAATTTGGGTTTACGTAAAGTTAAAAGTTAAAATATAAATGGATGTATATTTGAAATTTAAAAGGCATGGGTCTGCCGCTGCACACACACATTCTCTCTCTCCAAAATGCATGAAAGCATTGGCTTTATTCTTCTTAGAATATGGGTCTAGGAGTTTGCATGTGTACAAGATTGTAGGATTTTATAGCATATGGAGAGAGTTCGCAGCTAGGGATGTTTGCGTCTAGAAAGAGAGTTTGTTGTACAAAATCGACTGTGAACATTTTGAGAATTTGCTTCAAGGGATGAAGTCAAGTTCGCTTCCATTTACTCATTGTTGGTACATTTTTTTCTTTCTATCTTTATTTAGTCGTATTCTCTTATTGATATGTGTATTTGACTTTGTTAGAAAAAGATCAGTACTTGGACCAAAGAGAACTTATGCTATGAAGGATTACATCTTTTGTCGTCTCTAATTCTTCTTTGGTGATCGTGCATTCGTGCTTGTCGAGAATTTTATCTGATAGGCTATTTGTCAAATTCCACTGTCTCTGCATATTCTTATTCTTTCTGGGTGAATATTTGAAACTTGGTGTTTTCTTCGGCTTCATTTCAAATTCTAGTATTGGCTTGGCTTGATACTAGTTTGGACCAAATGAATGGGATTGATCAATCTAAACATTCATTTTGGCTAGAGTACATGAATATTATGAGAAAAATAAAAAATCCACTTCTTGTAAACGTAGTGCTAGCTCTCTCATGAATAGGTGGTCAACAACCCAATTTGCTACATGTAAGTTTTATGGGGACTGAACTCAAATTGTAGGAAGGTTGACAAATGACAAGTGTTTCCAAGCAAGATAAGGTGCACAAATAATACCTTTTATTTCTACTTTCAATAACACTGTATTAGATTGTATTTCAAAAAAATTTCAAATTTTCACAAAATTAATTGAATGTTTAGATTGAGCAAGCAAAGCAGCTCTACCAAAGTAATCACTCTACCACAATCAACTTTTTTCATTGTTAGACTATTCTAAGGAACCATCCAAAATGGAAACTAAGTTGGCACACTAAACTATGAGTAGCTACTAGCTACAAGGACTAACTACATGAAAGGCGCAACTTTAGTGTAGAAGTAGCCACTTTATATTTAGATCATTTGTTCTTTCTTTTGAAATGATGAGGGTGGCACACTCTTAAACTTTGTACTTGATTGTGTTTCAATAGTACCTCTCAACTTGCTGAGAAAAAAAAAAAAAGAAGAAAGACCCTGTTACAAAGATCGATTACTTATATTGATAGATAATATTTTGAATTTCATATCATATCGATTAATACGGTTGAAAAATCGTGTATGAAAATAGCTTTAGGATACTTTTTCAATTTTTATTGTTTTCAAAACCACTTTTTTTACTTTGTTTTTATTTTAAGTATTTTTATATATTAAAATTTTAAAAATGAAAATCTGACAATAACATTATTTAATTTTAATAATTAAATTTAATAATTTATATGGTGTGAAATATTTCTTTAAATATATATATATATATATGATGTAAAATATAATTTTTTTAGATAAGAAATAATCACCTTAATAATTTAAAGATATATATTTTCAAATTTTTAAATCAATATCATCCTTACCTAATAATTTTTAATGTTATTTTGACTTTTTAGGGCTTATATTGATGCTATTTTAAAATATAATTTATTTATTTACATAGATATATTATCCTAAAAAGGTATCGATACATAAATATGTCGTATTAGTGCCTTGACCGAAATGTCTACCGATACATTATTCAAAACTTTCTAAATAAACTTAATCATATTTTTTTCTATTTTATTTCAATCATTTTTTATATTTTTAAAATTTTTTTTAATGTAATAATAATTAAAAAAAACATATTTAAAAGATATTTAAAACAAAAAAATATGATTTACAGTAAGACACGCATCAAATAAATAAAATTTAGAGATATGATAGCACCACTAAAAACGTGGTATACATTGAACCCTCCACTTGTACTCTTGTGATTCTGTACTACATGTAATTTGTACCACATTTTTTTTCGAGTTTTGCTGAAGACAACAGGAAGTGCAAACGGGAGACGATCGGATTGTACAAAAGAATTTATGTAAAATAAAAAATAAAGATAAAAATAAAAAGGACAAGCAAACCACTCTTTCTTTTTCTCCTTCATTTTCTCTTTCTCTTTCTCTTTTTGTTGAATTATCTCTTTTTTGGTGTCTGTCAAGATCGACTCAATTCACGTCGATAACTCAAAATGGGTGCTCTAACAATCGACTAAAGAATGTGGGTGGTGTTAAGGTTGTACTTCGACCCAACCCAACTCGATAAGACCCAATTTCGACCCGACTCAATAAAACGCTATATAGATTACCCACTTACCCGATTAAATGATTTCTCCGTTTTTTTGTCCTTCTTCACAAACTCTAGTTCCAACAATCCAAATAAAAATTTCAAATCTACACAAAAACACCCAGAGCACAAAAGATGAGGCACGGACATGCGGCCAGTTGTCGATCCATACCTTTCTTCTTCTGCTATCTTTCTCGGCCTCCATTCTCTTATCACTAGCAGTTTTTCATCTTCTTTCTTCCCACCTTTCTCGATCATTTGAGCAGAGATGCTGATGAAGGAAGTGGCAATAAAGTTGACGATATCGGTGGCAAAATCGAACAGAGACAGCTTCATGGATTACGATGAGTTCGAACATGTTTTGGTGGCTCGAAGAGGGTCATCGTTGGGGCGGGGTTATGGAGAACGTGTTTAGGAGAATGCGATTTATCCCCCCAGATCTCTCAACCCTAACTCTAGATCACATTCTCGCGTAAATCGAAAAAATTGGGGTTGAAAGTGGGGTTTAAACGGTAATGGGTATTGCCCGATACCAGTACCACTTTTGCCTTAATCGAGTTGGGTTTTCGGGTCTGAATGGTTCAGGCTAACGAGTCAGGTCGGGAAAATGGTTAATTTATTCAGCCCTAGGCGGCATTGGAGGTCTATTGATTAGAAAATCTTCTCTCTTGTGTTCGGCCCCATTGTCTCTAATTGGGCCTAACAAGTCAACTCAGGAGATTCCTTGGAAACTCTAACACTTACTATAACTTATCCCAGTCACAACGTTCAAACTAAAGACTTTGAAATGATCGACAAGAAAATGGAAAGAAAGCAAAACATATATCTTGTAGTTCATAAGAATTCTAAGCTACTTGTGTCGTCCGGTATTTTGGGTCTCCATCATTTTTTATTTCTTGAACAAGACAGTTTTCATTTCTTTTTTTTCGATTTGATGAATATGAGGATTAATATTGCTTTTTTTTAATCTTGCTTGAACTCTATTTCTATTTTGTAATTGATGAGGTAGTTCTTATTTATTTATTTATTTCATAAGGATTAGGGGTGTAAATTTAAACTTGAAAATTGGAGAACTAGCCCGGACCAAGTTGAGCCGGACTGAAAACTCCAATTTTGAACTAGTCTAGTCCGGTACCGGTTTTAGAAATCAAGGAACCAGATATAACCGGTCATTTTGGTCATTTTAAGACCAGACCAGCCCCGACCGATCTTTCTTACTTTTTTCTTTTAATATTTTTAAGTATAATGATATAATATGTTTTATATTATATATTATATATAATAATATAAATTATAATTAAATATAAGATGATGTTATAACAAATAAAAATATAATGTTAGCCTTTAGACTTTTGGAATTTAGATTTTAATTTATGAGACTCTTGGACTTGTAAAATAGATTTTTATTACAATTTTTTTTTATAAGACAGTTTTTATTTTATAATAATTTTTTATTGTAGTTTTTTTCATATAACAAATTTTTTAATTAGATAGATTTTTGTAATGGATTAAATTTTTTTACTAAAATATATTTGATATTTATAAATTTATATTTTATTAAAATCGAAAATCCAGACCAAAATGAGTAAAACTTATACTATCTATTTTGAGAGTTAATTAAAACGTAATCGATTTTAAAAAATACAAAAATCAGTATTCACTGCAACAAAATGGGTCTATTTTGACATTTTTTACAACGTTGTAAAAGAAATCACTGCAAAAACAGCTCATTTGCAGCAATTTCTATATCGCCGCTGACTTTCCAAACGAAATTGATACGCGGGCCTAAATTGTGTTTTTTGCGGCATTTATAAAATATTTTGCGACGATTTATGATGTCGCAATCAGAAAAAAGAATGTAGCAATAGGCGCCTACGTCGCAAGAACAAGGTCTGGAGCGTGAAAACAATTAAAATGTTTTATTTTCCCCCCTTCTCCTAATTTCCTCCTTCACCATCCCGATCGACTCCCCCACCCATTGTCCTCCCTCACCATCACGATCGACTATGCCAATTTCTCTTCATCATCATTGTCGCCTACCTGCAAATCCACCCGCCCGAGTTTTCCTAGCCACTCGGTCTACTCACTTTGATTTTTCCTTCCACAGAGTGAGCCATCGTTTCCTTCCCATACAAAAGCCAAAGTCTTTGCCGGAAAATCTTGGGTTTTCGAGTGACTGGCCATGGGCATTCCATCATCGGTGCTGATAATCGTCCATCAATTAGCTCGGGACTCTATTTCACGCACCACAAGTGTTTCTCCTCCTTCATCCTCCCTCGTTTCTTTCCAAAAATTGTGCACTTGGGCTGCCATAATTAAATTTTGCCAAACAATTTGTGAAAGCATGTCCTTTGTGGACGTATGAATGTGCGTACATTTGAGTTGCCTCTAATTTGGTTCGTAGTTTGCCCTGTTTTGTTCTGCTCCTTGCATGTTTTCTTCTCACGTTGTTTGACTTTATAGGTTTGGGTTGATTTTTCTCATGTTGTAAAGCTTGTGATTTGGTTTCCTGTGCATATATTCAAGTAGCTTTTGTTATCTGTTATATCTATCTAATTTAACCAATATCGGGAAGTTTTTCTCATCCCATTATTTATTTATAATGTGTGATTTGTTTTCTTTAGGCTAAAGTTTGATGATGAGTGAGTGACAAAAGAAGATGTTAAGAGGGCATTAAAGGAGCAGCATGGGTGATTCTGTGGTAACATCTATCTGCCTGTTGGTTTTATGTAATTTCTTGGTAAGTTAATTTTTATTTATAGTTAATTGATGCCTTCCTGTTATGCAATGAGAAGGACATTGCAAAAAACCTCAGGGTAAGATGTTAATTAATCTCATGTGTGGTGGATTGAGTTTGCAAAAAAAACTCAATATTTTGGGTTGAGTTTGTTTACTATAAAAAATAATTTAATTTAAGTGATATTCTTAAGTGTTAATATATAGTGGAGTTATTTTTCTTCGTTCTTAACTAGTTGCAGGAGAGGAAAGTAGAAGACATACATATATTTCTTCTATATGCATTTGTAAGTGTTTATAGCTTATATCCTCAAAATTGATGCTTATAATATTGACTATCAGAATTTGAATATCTTGTACAAGGTAGAAAAGTGGAGATATGCAATTAAGGAGGAGACCCTGACTATTCTTTGTTGGTTAGAGTATCGGAGGTCAAGATCCTTTGCGAATCCCTGCCGATTCTCACGCACCACAGCTATCTCCTTCTCGGTCGAGATGGATTTAGGACTATTATATCTTTGTTATTATTCACAGTAATTAAATTGAACCTAAAACATAGGTTTATATTCAATTTAAACCTATTATATCTTTGTTGTTATTATCTTTGTTATTATATCTTTGTTATTATTCACGGTAATTAAATTGACCCTAAAACATAGGTTTATATTCAATTTAAACCTATTATATAGAGATGAGATGGAGTTTATATATCTTGTCATTATTTGACTCCAAGATAAGATAAAATTTCTTATCTTTTATTCCAATGTGCACATATGTTCAAATCTTAAAATTTCTTATCTTTTATTCCAATGTGCACATATGTTCAAATCTCTTTACTTAGATGATAAGATAAAAGATCAAATTCATGCAGATTTATTTTGTTGTTGCATGGTGTCATGTGCGTGTATCTCCTTAAAATGCATGTTTCTTTTCTTTTCCTTTTTAAAATTATTTAGCTTGCCAGTTTTATATAATTGTCCAGTTTTATATAATTGCCAGTTTATCAGAAACTCATACCATTTCATTGGAAAGACAATGCATCAAACAATTGTCCAGCTTTGTCTTTTTTGGGTATAGGGAACTACTCATATCTTTTTATAGAGCAACAATAGATCCCACAACGTATCATATTTTACAGGTATGGTCATATCTTCTATCAGTGCATTCTAGACTTCTAATCTTTTTTTTTTATTTGACAGAAGTTCTAATCTATTCTGATATATAGCAGAACATGAGTAGTTTTCATACATATATGATCACTGATCTCTTAGTCAGATTGATAAATTTGTTTACCTTGATCTTGTATATATACATATAAAATACTTTTTTGTTTTTGAAAGTATATACATATATAATACTGCTGCAGGGGCAATGTAAAATATTTCCATTAGTCGATTACAATATTGGGTTAGTGGGGCAACATTAATTTCACAAACTGGTAACTGGGTTGTTCTTAGAGTACTGAGACATGTATTTTATTGTAAGGTTAACATTATAAAACATTATAAATATGTCAGATATATATATATTTACACCAAATATATGCATGCTGCTTCAAATTTTATTTGCAAGGTTCAAATAATAAGAATTACTCTGATAGGTAATTCTAGATTAAAAAAAAAGAAAGATCAAGATCATTCTACACTTGATGGATGTAGAGTTTTGAGATGTTTCCATCCGTATCACTACACTTGATGTAATATATATATATGTGGTGATTTTTTAAATTTCTTTGTAATTAATTATAAAAAGAAATTATAAAATTGTAAAAAATGTGTGTATTTGGATTTTGATTTTTCAAATTTGTAGTAAGACTTTTTCATTGAGTTAAATTTATGGGACAAGCTTGTCACCATCTGGCGTCTGATTATCTGTGGGACTAGTGGTATGCCAAAATATCTTCATGCTTTGACCATATAGATCATATCTTAAGGGATATTTCACAAAACATGCATGTATACTTTGGCAGGTATCCTTCAAAACAAAGGTTTTCCACCCTAACATCAACAACAACGAAAGTATATGCCTTGATAATCTTAAAGAGCAGTGGAGCTCTGCTCTTACAATTTCTAAGGTATTATTTTTTTGATATCTTTAGTTTCTTACCTATGCAATTCATCTTGGTTATTGGGTTTGGTAATGCAGACTCTAGATGTTGTGACTTTGATAGGAATTGAAGCTCATATTTGAATTCACGGTATGGTTTCTTTGGAGTAAATCTATCTAAAATTGTTATCAAACCACCTGGCTTAATTCTGAAAATATTTTTCTGTTACATGCAACATTATGTTTTTAAATAAGTGGAATAAGTGACACTTCCTGTAACAGAGTTTCCTCGGTTGGGGCTTTGTTGATATTCTTATATGTTATTATACACACTTATGCACAGGCATAGATGAAGCACACAAATATATACTATAGAGGGCGGTTCTTGTGTAGGCATAGTGAGAGGAACTATCCTGAACTAGAGGCTAAAACCTAGAAGTGCCTGTCTCTAGATCAAGTTTTTAAACTTAACTCTAGGGACCTTGCTTCTTATTCTCTAACTTATATCTCTCAGTTGGGGCTTTGGAATTGATTGTTGTTTTTGGTTTCTACTTGTGATTTTGTAAATTGTTTGCTTAGATCATAGGAGATCCTAGTTAAGAGGAAGAGTCTCAACGTGAATCCAACAACTAGGGACCCCAAAACATGCTTGTTTGGTAAAGAGATGGAATTGAGCATCTTTTTCTGGTTATCCCTTGACGTAGGTTTGTTTTTCCCGATTATGGCCTATAGGGTCTTTTTTTTATTTCCTGCAATTAAAAACGTATCTATTGACAAAAATGGGTATATAATTCTTTATCATCTTGTAAGTACTTTACATGTTTAATACTCACCATGAAGTTCTTAGATTACATTCCTCTGGATAGGTAATTGTTTAATAACTGAGTAAAAGAATTAAACTACACTTATTTGACTTCAATAAGTCCACCTTTTCCTCTGAATGGTATCGTTTGGAATGCAACATATAACCATATATGTATTTTTTGCTCTTGAGGCCAACTCTTTGAATCTTTTGTCCTGCTATATATTTCTACTTTGGTTTTGGACTCATGGCATTGTATGCTTCAATTTTTGGTTAATAAGGTTGTTATGGGAAAAAGTGTTGTTGTGTACATGATCATTTCTTTAATGAATCGAACAAATGTTTCAATTGGTGGGATAATACATTGGTTCAGACGGTAGGACATTTTTTTGACTTCACTGAAGTTTAGTTGCCTTTCATAACTTAAATAAGATTTCAATAAACTTAATTGCCTTTCAGAACTTAAATATGATTTCAATAAGCATGACCGATAAGAGTTTTAAAACTTAAATTCACATATATCTTGGAATTATATTAGCAAATTAAGAAAGAGATTCCTATAGCTAGATGTTTGTATAAGAAATATTAAAGTGGCAAATAAAAGTGCTGATTTTGCTTTGTGTATTAAAGTGACAAATAAGATTTGGGGAAAATGAGGGACTACCAACTTGCTGGATTAAGCTGGCTCATACGTCTTTATGAGAATGGCATAAATGGAATCCTTGCCGATGAAATGATATGCATAAGATTTTTTTACATTTTAGAGAAAGTGGCTCTTATTTGTAGATTTATCATTGGTTTGCATAGACTCACTCAATGAGGGTTTACTTATAAGTTTGTTATAATTCTGCACAGCAAATTTCTTCACTCATCACGGCCTTAATTACCATTAAAGCGTCACCTTCAAATAATAGCTTGCTAAAACCCAAATCTCAGCATATTTCAATCACCTTGCTAGGTATATATATTTTCTTCACTCCTTCCAGGCTTCATAACATTGCTGCTAGTTATGTATGGGAAAACATGGGCTGGGTATATATATTTTGTGTATGCAGGAGGGAAATGTATAGTCAAGTAGGTTATGACTGTCAGATTGACAAATATGAGTGTTATATAAACTACTGCAGGTTGTATATTAATTTAGCAAGGTTAAATGTATATCTACATTATGTGTAAATGGTTTTTACCGAAGTGGCGTGAAGGTACTACGCTTTATGTTGAATCACAAAATGGGACACCAGTGGGTTAATGATGTCGGACATGGGGTGCCTGAATTTGCAGATGTGGCTGTTTATGTTTACATTCAATTATTGGAAGTTGAAAAGCTGGATGATAGAGAAAGCCTGGTGATGGAGATGTTTTTTGAATGGTGCAACCAATGCATGATCCACACCTGAAGAATGTCCAAGCATCTTTGATGTTGAAGTCTACCCCCAGCTGATTCAGTGCATGGCAAGTTCTTCTATTTGATTAAAATGATGTGATGGTCCAAAATTATTTGGTGTATTTGACACTTGATTGGATGAATGCACCAGCATATATTACATATTTGAATCTGTTATTAACACGTGTAAGTAATAGCATGCTCCAGCTATAGATAATAGGGTTGTAACTTGATGCACACCCACATGTAACACTAAACATGATTGTATAACATGCACTAAACTGGAGTGTAAGTTGGCTTAATGAAGCAGCAAAATTGTGTGCATCATGTGTATACAATTTGTACATATTGATGGATAAGTACTAAGTTGTGATCAAGTTGAGCATTTTGAAGTGTTTTTTTTAGAAGGGAATGCTTCCAACTACATATTTTCATGTCATTACTTATATATATAATGTTGGGCCTGCCTGGAAAATAGGTTCATGACAGGTTTGGGATACACCAATTGAAATATTGGTAATATATGTATATATATTTCCGAGTATAGCTATATATAATATATATTGTGCTGCTAAGTAATTTGGGATGTGATGGAAGGGAGATGGAATTAAAAATTAATCTAATGAGTTACCACAGTGATAATTTATATATATTATGTTATGTGAATAAATTATTAAGAGTGGTAACTATGTGGAAATACAGATCACATTATATATCAAAGGCAAGCATCTTTAGTTCCATTTGCAGCAAATATGGTAGTCCAAAAAAATGTCCAGTTTTGTTGTTATGGACCATTTGCAGCGAATGTGATTGCCCAAAAACATGTCCAATTCATTGGCAGAGACCATTTGCAGCGAAATGGCAGTCCCTAATTGGATTGTCCCAAAATTTCAATATATTGGGCGAATATTGAAGTTTGCAACGATTTGTAGAAATTTGCATCGAATTACTAAGCCTAACATGGAAGTATACACACCCGGCGATTTCAACGCTTTTACAATGAATATGAAGCACCGCAATTAAGTGATAAATCCAGCGAGATCTTGGAATAGCTGGTGTTGCGTAAAAGTGACAATTGTTTGGCGTCCAACGCGCGACAAATTACAATTCGACATGTCTAACTTTACCCAGCGTTTTTGGGGGACTATTCTGGCTAAAAAATTAATTGGGAAAGATGCAAATTGTTGTAGTGAGTACTGGTTGGATTTTTAATTTTATCCAAAACCTGATTGAATTATATCGGCTACACCCCTAATTAGTATGAGATAGTTCTTTTGGATATGCATCGATTGGAAAAAAATTGCAGAGAAAGTAGCTCTTCTAGATAATTCTATTTTTTTTTCTTATAATAATTTTTGGAAGTTTTCCTTTTGCAATTCTTTTTCGAGATTTGTTACTTTTTTTGCGATAAGGTAACAATGCCTTTCTTTTATCACTAATTAGGATTTTTGGCTGTTTATTGGCATTTTTGGGTCGTTTTAGGTTTGTTTAAGTTTGTCTTGCTCGCTTGGATGCGTTGAGTTTAAGTTTTCATGAGTTTGTCTAGAAGAAATTAATTTCGATTTGCCAACAAGAGCCACACATATATCATGTGTTCATGATTCGATTCATAACTACAACATTTATCAAAGCAAATTCTTATGTAATCTTAGAATGATAACCTAAAAAATAAAATTTGTAATTAGCGAACTGATTTTATTGACAGCATAGGCACAACTATAACAATATATATACAAAAATAAATAAATAACAATCTAATTAAATATAAAACAACGTATCTACAATTATCACATCCTAAGTGGAGAATATATTCATAGTTGCTGCTCGTGGATATGATAAAGTACATGTATGCAAAGAAATTGAAAAAAAAATACATATGACAAAAGGCAAACCTAAAACTCACTACAAGAAAATAGGTTTTTTGCTACGCCAGATTTTATTGTAAAAAGTTATTTCCAGTAAAAACATTCATTTTAATCGCAAATGTTTAGTCACTAATGCTTATTTTTCTTATAGTGACTAATTCAACCAATTATAATTTATATTCTCATCAACTTTGATAATTAATAAAATAGAAGTGAAAAGTTTTACTGTAGAACAACGTACCAGGAGTTAAAAAAAAAATGCTACACCCACTCGCATAGGGACAAGAAAGGAAAACGAAAAATTAGAAAATAAATATAAAAACTCAAATCAATTTATTCAGTCAAACAAGAGCAAAAAACGGGGAAAAAAAATAGCTCGTTCTATATTCAGTGATCGAAGCCCTTTTTATAGAGTTTGTTTCCAGCTTGCTTACGAATTATTATATTTTGTATTGATGTATTATTCCTTTTATTTAAGTCGGTGATGTCTCATGAAATTTGTTGTTCTATACTCACTTGTTCTGCTATACATGGGTTGATAAAATCAATCTCTATAAGTTCTTGATTTTCCTGTAGTGCCTGCTTAGCTAGCTTGTGTGCTACCTAGTTAGCCTCTCTTAACATGCCTAATTTGCCAGCTAACATCAGTCAAAATAGTATATATATATATATATATATATATATATATATATATCCGCCACCATACAAGCCAATACACTATTTTGCTGAGTTTGTTTTTTCACTGCCTGTACAACTTGATTTGAATCCCTTCAAAAATCACCTTTCTAAAGCCCAAGTCTCTACATGGCTTAGCAGTTGAGATCAGACCTCGAGCTTCAGTCAGAGTAGCTTGTAAGCAGAATACCAAACGTTGTATTGCAGTCATTGTAATGGCTGTAGACCAATGTAACGTAAGGGTTACAGGTCATTCTGTTGTATGGCAGTTTGCCATTAGAATGGATAATGAAATGAAGCCATGAGACTTTTCAAATAATAAAAAAAAAGTCGGTGATGTCCCTTTATGTAAATTCATTATCTTAATAAGTTAGAAATAGTATACGTATAGAAATTAAAAGAAAAGAACAATGAGACGATTGTTAATCTGTCTCTTAAACAAATATTGTCACTCACTCGTATAGAGTTCTGTAAAAGGAAATCAAAAGTAATTATGTCTTCAAGATACAACACTGTTTATATAGTGTACAGATTACAAATTTTGAACACTAACATTTTAAACGAAAAAATGCAATAGCAGCAGACATAACGTTTCAGTTAAAAAAAATGTGACAGTTATTGTCGGAAGAGTTACAAACATAATTGTAATTGACAGTTAATCACAACTATCAAAATAGTGATCAGACACATCATTTCGCTTAGCAAAAAAAACTGTCACTTGCGACAATGCGTGCGTGTGAAGTGCGTCTAAACCGTCAATGCGTAGCACGCGCATGCGTATGTGCGTGCGATCAGTGCTTCGCACTGGGTGACGCTTTTAGAGTGTCTATCATTTTATTTATTTTATGTATAGTGAAATACATTCACTTATAAACCAATAAAAATTTTATTGACTAACTAATGTGGGATTAAGAAAAAATACATTAGAGAAATTTAAAAAAAAAATAGATAATTTAAAATTTTGGATAGAGTATTTGAAATAATATTTGAAAATCAAATTTGAAATAATTTAACATTCCCCCACTTATTTCAAATAATGTATATATTTTTTAAATGTTGTTATTACAATTATATGTTGACACATAAATGTAAGTACCTTTTGGGTTTGAACTTCCATGTAGCATATGATTCTCAAAGTTTCATCAATATGATAATAGACATAATATCTTTGAACTATCATATCGTGTGATAAAACCGGATAATCAATGCATGTTAACACATATTTCCATCGTTCTTAATAGCCGCGCATTAAAGGCCATACGCTTTATTCTGATTTCATGAGTGCTATAGGGGGTTTACCAAACCTCGACAAAAGCGGCCTGACTTTACACTCACATAGGTAGAGATCTTTTAGGTGCTCCTACATAAAAAACACTTTTTATACGAACTCACTAAGAGTCATGCTCAACCTTTCCTTTTTCACTGTAAGACTAGCACTAAATCATAATATATATATATATATATATTATAAATGACGGTCTAATTCAGTGTTATTATCATCACTAATAAGACTTTTTTTTTTCATTGAACCTAGAATTTAGAATTCTAAATCTAGGTTGGGTTGCCATCTTTTAGTGATCTATTCCATAGGTTTTAGACCCATCTCAAGCGATGTTTTACGAATCAGATCCTTATTTAAGCCTTTCGTTAGAGGATCTGCCAAATTCGTACTTGACTTTATATAGTCTATTATGATTATGTCTTCTTCCAACAATTGTCTCACAATATTATGTCGAAGACTTATATATCTTGATTTTCCATTGTATGACTTGCTATACACTCTTGATAATGTAGTTTGACTATCAAAATGTAAGGAAATAAGAGGCATTAGACTTGGCCACATAGGCAAGTCTATTAGGAAGTTTTTCAACCATTCAGTCTCTTTTCCAGCAGCTTCTAAAGCCACTAATTCAGACTCCATTGTTGAGTGAGTTATGTAAGTTTGTTTCTAAGATCCTCATAAGATGGCCGCGCCACTAAGGGTGAACACCCACCCACTTGTAGATTTAGATCCATCATCCACACAATTCCAATTAGCGCCACTAAAACCCTCAATTACAGATGGATAACCTCCATAATATAGAGCATAGGACTTAGTTCATTTCAAGTAACCCCAAATAATAGAAATTGCTTTCCAATGTTCCATGCCTGGACAACTTGTATATCTACTCAATTTGCCTACGGCAAAAGCTATATCTAGACATGTGCAATGCATTGCATACATCAGACTTCCAATAACACTAGAATATTCTAGTTGTGATACATATCGATATTTGTTTGGTCCAAGCTTTAAAGAAGGGTTGTATGGAACCCGAGATATTTTCTCATGTAAATGATTAAATTTACTCAAACTTTTATCAATGTAATGACTTTGTGATATAGGATAAGTATTATCATTCCTATATATTTTAATACCAAGTATGGTATTCGCAACACTCAAATCTTTCATATCAAAATGAGATGATAGGAATAATTTTGTATCTTTAATGCATGAACTATTATCACTGAATATCATCATATCATCTACATATAAGCATATTATTACAAAATGATTATCACATACTTTAGAATAAATGTATTTATCTATTTCATTCAAACAAAAACCATTAGACAGAACTACATTATCAAATCTTTCATGCCATTGTTTAGGAGCTTGTTTTAAACGATACAAAAATTTTACTAATTTATAAACCTTATTTTCATGACCCAAAACAATGAAACCCTCTAGTTGTTTCATATATACTTCTTCATCCAAATAACCATTTAAGAATGTTGTTTTTACATCCATTTGATGGATTTCAAGAGTAAATATAGAGGCCAAAGATATCAAAGTTCTAATTGATGAAATCCTAGCTACAGGTGCATATGTATCAAAGTAATCTATGCCCTTATATTGTCTAAACCCTTTGACTACTAATCTAGCCTTATACTTATCAATGGATCCATCAATTTTTAATTTTCTTTTGAAAATCTACTTACAACCTATAGGTTTAGAACTGGAAAGCAAATCTACAAGGATCCATGTCTTATTTAACATTATAGATTCTATTTCATTATTAATAGCCTCATTCCAGAAAGTAGCATCCCTAGATTTTAAAGCTTCTTGTATAGTAGAAGGGTCATTTTCCAAATTGTAACACAAACCAAACTCCTGTAAAATTGTTTTAGAATTTCTTTCTATAAGATATGTTATAAAATCAAGACCAAAACTTTTTTCTTTTCTTATTCTTTTGGATTTTCTGATTTCCAAATTCTTTTCATTTTCAGAACAAGTCTTTATAAGATTACTATTTTTATAGGAAGTGTTACCTTCAAAAGATTTTTTTAAAAAGTTATTTTCAAAAAATTATGCATCTCTTGATTCAATAATTACATTAGATTCTTGATTCAGAAAACGATAAGTATTACTATGTGAAGCATATCTAACAAAAACACATTTTGAAATTTTTAGTCTTAATTTAGATCTTTTGACATAAGGTAATCTTACATATGCTAGACACCCTCACACTTTAAGATAATTTAAGTTAGGTTTACGTTTAAACCAGAACTCATATGGTGACAAATAATTTTTTTTAGAAGGCACTCTATTTAAAATATTAATTGTAGCAAAATATAGCTTCTCCCAAAAAATTACCAGGTAGACCTGATTGTTCAAGCATGTCCATAAGTGTTATATTTTTTTCTTTCTACTATATCATTCTGTTGTGGTGTAGAAGGTGTTGTGCATTGGTATATAATACCTCTATCTTCATAAAAATGATCAAAATCATTATTAAAATATTCATCTCCTCTATCATTTCTCAAAATCTTAATGTTGCAATTAAGAAAATTTTCTACCTCTGCCTTAAATATTTTGAATTTATCTAACACTTCATTTTTAGTTCTAAGTAGATAAATGTAAGCATATTTTGAAAAATCATCTATGTAAGTAATAAAATATCTTTTTTCACCCCTTATTAATTTACCATGTAAATCACATATATTTGTATGTATCAACTCAAGCAAAGTTGAAGATAATTTATTAATATTTTGAAAGGATTTTCTTGTTAATTTAGTCTTAACACAAGTCTCACATTTATCTCTATCATCATGTAAATTTGAAGGCAATAAATCTAATTTCGTCATACGAAGTAGAGAATTATAATTTACATGACCTAATCTAGCATGTCATAATGAACAAAATAAACAAAAACATTATCCTTTATTAAATTAAGTCTGAACATCCCATCAACAATGTATCCTTTGCCCACAAACATACCATTCTTTGTCAATACAAATTTATCAGACTAAAATACAAGTTTATAGCCATGTTTAGACAAAAGACTGTCAGAAACCAGATTCTTACGAATTTCTAGTGCATGAAATACATCAAGTAAAGTGACTATTTTGCCAGAAGTAGACTTTAACTCAACGGTGCATTTTTCAACCACTTTTGTGGAAGAAGAATTTCCCATGTATGGTTCGATTTCGTCACCAATCTTCTCATATTTCTTGAAGAGATTTTTGTCTCCACAAATATGACGAGTTGCACCGGTATCAACCCATCAACCAGAAGTATTGAATACCATGTTGACTTCAGACACTACAGCAATGACATTCTCTTCAATATTGTTTGCTTGCTCTTACTTCTTTCGAAGTCTACATTCTTTGATGTAGTGTCCTTTCTTTTTACAGAGATGACAAGTTCATTTCTTTTTGAAATTACCCTTACTCTGATTGTTAAAAACACGAGTATCAATTCTAGGCTTCTTTCCTTTCTTGTTGTCTGTTTCAACAATATGAATTGATTTATTCTTTTCAGCACTTTCTTCAATTTTATTCCGCAATCTCGACTCCTCTTCAATTCGAAGTTGTCTTGGAAGACGTTCAAGAGTGAAATCATCTCCCTTTCTCTTCAAAAACTTACAGTAATCCTTTCAAGTTGGCAGTAATTTGGCAATAATAGCACCCACTTGAAGTTTCTCATCAATAGGAATACCATCAGAAATAATTTGTTGGACAATAAGTTGTAAATCATGTACTTGATCAAGTATTGGCTTATTATCTACTATTTTAAAATCAAAATAATTACTAACGAGATAACTTTTGTTATCGGAATCCTCGATTTTATATTTATTCTCCAGAGCATCCCATATGTCATTTGCATCTTTCTTTGGCGCATACATATCGAACAAATGATCAGTGAGAGTGTTGAGAATATTCTCACGGCATGTGTAGTTGTCATCTTCCAATTTTTTCTTTGCTGCAATTTTATCTTCTTATAGAGTTTGAGTCGTAGGAAGAAATGGACAAGAGGTATCCAACACATACCGCACTTTCAAAGTAGTAAGTAAGAACTCAACTTTCTCCTTCGAAAGTCTGTAGTTATTTCCATCAAATCGATCCAACTTTGAAAAATCTTGTGGTACAATGCTTAAAGAAGTGATCGCAGGCTTTGCAGAAGAAGATGCCATAATATTTGTCTAAGAATTGTTAGAAATAGTATACGTATAGAGATTGAAAGAAAAGAAGAGTGAAGCGATTGTTAATCTGTCTCTTAGAAAAATATTACTTCCCACTCGTATAGAGTTTTGCAAAAGGGAATAAAAAACAATTATGTCTTCAGGATACAACACTGTTTATATAGTGTGTAGATTGCAAATTCTGAACACTAACCTTTTGAACGAAAAAATGCAATAGCAACAAACATAACGTTTCAGTTAAAAAAATGTGACAGTTATTGTTGGAAGAGTTACAAAAATAATTGTAATTAACAGTTAATCACAACTGTCAAAATAGTGATCAGACACATCATTTCGCTTAGTAAAAGAATTTCGTCACTTGCGACGATACGTACGTGCGAAGTGCGTCTAAACCGTCAATGTGGGATTAAAAAAAATACATTAGAGAAATTAAAAAAAAATAGATAATTTAAAATTTTGGATAGAGTATTTGAAATAATATTTGAAAATCAAATATGAAATAATCTAACAAGTCAGTGATGTAATTAGTATAGATACCTTGTATTATATGTTTACTTTTTAATTCAATCACATGAGCAAGGGATTATTCAACACGTGTAAGAATATTTGATATGGTATTATTTCTTTTATTTAAGTCGGTGATGTCCCTTTATTTAAATTCACATTATACAAGTCTTTGTTAGCATCTCTTTGAACCCATTCAAATTTAAAGTGGAAAAAATAAAAATGCCATAGTCTATCCAGATACTGAGCAAGCCTGGGACAAGTAATCTTGAACATACAGACCATATATTAAGTCTCTTCTTTCCTTCTTTTATTTCCTTTTTCCTCTTGATTGTTTGTCTCCTTAGATAGTGGCTAATTAATTAGTATATTGCAGCCACAAAAATTTTCTGCGTCCCCTATAAGTAATTGTCTTCTTCAGTTTTGGACGTATATAATGCTTTCAAAGTCAGAGAAGGCTGCTTGGCAATTTTCCAAAGACAATGGAGTTGACTAGGTAGGTAGTAATGCATCTTGGGTGCGTGGGTGAGTGGTGCCCTTTTACAGCTAGCCAACTCTCCATGAACACGTATAGCTAGCAAGTTAAAGCTTTAATTTTAAAAGTAAGTGTTTCTTTTTCTTTTTGTCTAGGGTTGAGTGGGCTTGGCAGATGTTGGAGTACCCTGGCCTACTGTCAACTTTATGATTTGCTTAATTAATTGCAAATGCTATTAGTGGCGCATGGTTGTCAAATTTTTAGCTCACCTAATTGAAGCATGTTCCTTGTCAATTTCAATGAAATGCATGGGTACTGGTAAATCAAATACCATTATTTCGCCGAAATATTGGCAGTTTCTAGCTAGTGTTGTACATTGTCTGTATATACGACTAATTAAATCATCTACGTTGTGTGTAAAATATGATCGATGGGGCTGTGTTGTAAAGCTCATGCATATATACCTGCTGCATGCATGCATATAAATAAGAGTGGGTCGATGGACTAAATAATTATCATTCACATCATATGTTTGGTGCTAATTAAACTGTATTAATTATCATGCATATAAATAAGAGTGGCAGCAAGGGCTCTCCAGCATCTTGGCCGCGACTGTTAATGCCAAAAATAGTGAAAAAAAAAAATGAAAGGTGACCTTAAGGTCACTAGCGGAAGGAGATCGGCATCTCCTCATCGCCGGTGATGTCCGTGGCCGCAGTTAAAGGTTGCGGCATCGAAACCCTAAAGGAGTCGGTGGCTGTATGCCTGCTAATGCTGAAGAAAGTTGAAGATGAAATTTAGGGTTTTATTTCACTATGGGCCGGGTCAATGGGCTCCAGCCTGATTAAAAGTATTGAATATGTTAAAAGGAGACAAAGGGCTCCTAGGCCAGATGTTTGGTCTTGAGGCCCGACCCAGGTTAACCTAAAAGGTTGACCATTTATGACCCGATTTTCTTGACCTAACCCGATTTTGACCCAGACCGAATTAAATAATATTATTTTATTATTTTATTTAAAAAAAAGTATATTTTAGGCATACCTTATTGTTATATGCATGCATTTAAATTATGTACATATTATTACAATTATCTACATGTATCTATGAAATGTTTATTTAATTTATATACATGTTATTATTGTGATTTTCTTGTAAAATCAATTTCGGTTTAAACATGATTTTGTTTTTATGAATTTTTGTTGTGGGAGTATCGTGTGTACAAACTAAAGATGTTCTATCTAGGAGATTGAAAATTTTAAATGTGTCCGTTGTGATCTTTCAATTTTTCTTGGGAACCTTGAATTTCTGTATAGGAAAGAATAATCTTTCCTGCGAACTTACTTAGTAAGTATTATTCATACCTATAGTAAAATTCATCAAAGTTTATATTTCATGCATATTATTGTTGTGAACTATTTATTTTAGCTCATATTGTCATGCCATGTATATCCAATGTGGGATAAATGATTTACATCAAAATCAAGAGAAGATTGGTTGTCCAAAAGTACAAGATTTTCTTAATTTTGATGACAAATCATTAAACCTTTAGTAAAGTGAATATTATGGAGGGAACACTTTGTGTGTCAAGATCTACTCCCAAATGAGAGTTTTGATAACACCACTAGTTTATCCATCAAAAGTAAAGTTAGAGGGAACACTTTGTATGTCAGAGTTTACTCCTAAAGAAGAATTCTGATGATACAACTAGTTCATCCACAAAATTTAATACTGGAGAAATCACTTTGTATATCAAGATATACTGCTAAAGGAGGATTTTGATAACACTATTAGTTTATCCAAATTTGTTTAAATTCTGATTATTATATATAAGTGTCTAACTTAAAGCCATTTGTTATAAAATTTTCTTGCAGTAAGCGTACCCACATCACTACACTCATAAACTTCATCTATTCTTGTTCTGAATGACTCCAATTTTTCTGAATGGGTTGAGAGAGTTAGGTTCATTTTAGGAGTCCTTGATTTGGACTCATCCCTTTTGAGTCCAAAATCATCACCCACCACTGAAACTAGTACCAAAGATCAGAAAAAATCCTTTAAACAGTAAGAAAGATCAAATAGGTTGAGTGTAATGTTTATGAAAATGACTATAGCTAAAAATATCAAAAATTGACTTCCTAGTAGTGAGTAAGCCCATACTTTTTTTAAAAATGCTGAGGAGAGGTTTAAATTTGCTAATAAGTCTTTAGCAGGAACACTGATGGCTAGACTCACCACCATAAAATACGATGGTGCTAAAGGAATGTAGGAGCATATCCTTGAAATGACCAATATAGCTGCCAGATTGCAAACCCTAGGAATGAAAGTAGATAGGTCTTTCGTTATTCAGTTTATTCTGAACTCATTTTCACCTCAGTATGGTTTATTCCAGATGCATTACAATGCTGCTAAAGATTTATGGAATGTGAATAAGTTGGCAAGTAATGTAGCTCAAGAAATACTAAGTTGAAACAACAAGAACATTACTCTGTTAATTTTGTGAATAAAGAAACTGAAAAGAAAATGCACCATTATGATAAAAAGAAACGAATTGGACCACCGAAAGGAAAGAAACCTGTGAAAGTTAATCAGGTTCAGTATAATAGTAGTAAATGCTAAATTTGTGGAAACTATTGGACATGTGAAAGCTAAGTGTCATAAATGTAAGGCTTGATTTGAAAAGAAGGGTAAGCCACTTACCTTTGTATGTCTTGAATCAAATCTTGTAAATGTTCCCACTAATTTTTGGTGGCTAGATTGAAGTTTTAACAATTGGATATTTTCATTTACTTTTGAATATTAGTCAATCTTAGACCTTCATAAATGTGCTTTCAGTGAGGCATGGTTTGATTTCTCTATTCGGACTAGAACTAATGGCTATTCATTTTCGTTCCATGATAGTAGTCTAAGTTTGTTTTAAACTCTTTTTTTCTCTATTGGTTTTGGGTTTTCCTCTGATGGTTTTTTATCGAATATGTTTTGATAGTACGTTTATTAAAATTCTCACACCCAGAACCATGAAACCTTTTTTGGAACTAAAAGAAATTTGATGAATTATGGCATAAAAGATTAGGGTACATCTCCAAAGAAAGGTTACATAAATTAGTAAAAGAATGAACTCTTCTGCATCTTTATTTTACTGATTTTGAAGTGTGTGTGGATTACATAAAAGAAAAGCAAACCAAACATACTAAGAAAGGTGCCACAAGAAGTAAAGAACTTCTTGAAATAATTCACACAAATATATGTGGATCATTCTCCATAGAATGTTTTGGTGGAAAAAAGTATTTCATCACCTTTTAGATGATTTTTCACGTTTCAGATATATCTATCTGTTACATTAGAAATCTCAAACTATATCGGTACTTGAGATATTTCTCGCGAAGGTGGAAAAACAGTTAGATAAAAATGTGAAAATCATCAGGTTGGATAGAGGTGGAAAATACTATGAAAATTATGATAAATCGGGTCGTAATTCGGATCCATTCGCCAAACTTCTTGAACAGCGTGGCATTATTGCACAGTACACGATGCTCGAAACGCCATAGCAGAATGAAGTTGCTGAAATGAGTAATCGGACTTTATTAGATATAGTCAGAAATATGGTATATAATTCTATCTTATCCAAATCATTGTGGGGTGAAGTTATTAAGACGACAATGTATATTTTAAACCGAGCTTCTAGTAAGGCAATTCCAAAAACTCCTTTCAAGCTATGGACTGGTAGAAAACCAAGTTTAAGATATTTGCATGTTTGGGGTTGTCCAGCCGAAGCGAGACTTTACAATCCACATGAAAAGAAATTGGATTATAGAATAATAAATGGGTATTTTATTGGTTACCCAAAGAGATCCAAAAGGTACATGTTTTATTGCCTTAATCACAGTTCGAGAATTGTGAAAATAGGGAATGTCAAATTCATTGAACTTGACAAGATTGGTGGGAGAATTGAACCCAGATATGTGGTCATTGAGGAAATACAAGTAGATGTCCCTATACCCATATCCTCGTAACAGATAATAGTTCCTCTAATTAATCATCACAATGATACTTTGGAACAAATAAATGATCACCCATCTCAGAATGATAATATCATTGATGAACCAAGTTCAAAGTCACTAGAACATCTTGTCTTGCGTAGTCTCAGAGAGATCGGAGACCTTTCATTTTGACAGATTATGTAGTATATCTCTAAGAATCTGAATGTGACATTGAAACAAATAAAGATCCACTAACATTTTCACAAGCCATAAAGAGAAGTGATTCTAGTAAATGGATCGATACAATGAAAGAAAAGTTGAAATTCATGGATCAAAATCAAGTCTGGGATCTCGTTGAGTTGCTTGAAGGGAGTAAAAGAGTCGGGTGTAAATAGGTCTTTAAGACCAAAATGCGATTCAAAAGGTAATATTGAATGACATAAGGCCAAACTTGTTGCTAAGGGTTTCACTCAGAAAGAAGACATTGATTACAAAAAGACTTTTTCTCCAGTATCTAAAAATGACTTATTTAGAATTATTATCGTATTGGTAGCTTATTATGATTTAGAATTACATTAGATGGAAATGAAAATAGCCTTTTAAATAGAAGTTTAGGTAAAGTGGTCTACATGGAACAGCTAGAGGACTTCTCAGAAAGGGGCAAAGATCACCTAGTATATAGGCTTAAGTAATCGATATACGGGGTTTAAGCAAGCTTTCCGACAATGGTACTTAAAGTTCAACGATACCATTACTATCTTTGGTTTTAAAGAAAATATTGTTGATTGATGTATATACGTAAATGTCAGTGGGAATAAGTTCATAATTTTAATTCTGTATATTGATGATATCTTGTTAGCTAGTAGCGATCTTAGCTTACTTTATAAAACCAAGGATTTTCTCTTTAAGAACTTTAAATGAAATATATGAGTGAGGCATCATTTGTGATCGGAATCAAAATTTTTCGAGATCGAAAACAATGATTGTTGGGATTGTCTCAAAAAAGTTACGTAGAAAGAGTTTGTGAGATCCGAGATTTACATGTATTTTCACATATTGTTTTATTCTTATTTATGATTATTTTAATTTATTTTAATAATATTATCAGTTGGGTTTTATTTGTTTAAAGTAATTGTTTGAGCTATTAATTAATTAATATTAGTTTTACATCATTTTTATATTTATATATTGAGTTACATTATTTTCCTTATTAATTTAAATATGAGATAATTATTTTAATGATTGGAATTTAATTTCCTTTATTTTATTATGTGAGTTTATTTGATATGCTTTCGTTATATTAATTATAGTTTTGTGATCAAATTGCGCTTGGGTTTAATTTATTTTATTTTTGGGCTATAAATAATTTATTTATTGATATTAAATTGTAATATTTTCAGTCGGCTTTTATTTAATTTGTTGTGTTATTCTTCTAGTTAGATTTTATTTCCTTTTTCTCTTTTTCTTCTTTTTCCTTTTTCTTCTTCTTTTCCTTTCTTTCCTTTTTCTTTATTTCCCTGCTTCTCTACCCCAACCCCGCATGACCAATGGCCCCCCTCTGTTTTGCCGTTCGGCCTTAATCCTAACCCATCTCCACCGCTGACTTCCATGCCTCACCGCCAGTACTAACTTGACCCCCTGCCACCGGTGAGCACAACCCCACTCGCGTTGCACCTCACGGCGGCCCCTAGCCGCCGCATGAGTGTCAAACCCGAAATGGGTAGTTTTGTTTTTCCTCCATTTTTCCAACGCCACCACCGGCCGCCTTGGCCCACCACCACCACTACTAGACTCCCCACCCTCTGGAGTACGAAATCCACCACCGGTAGCCACCCCAGCTCCTCCCTTCCTCCTCCACCCAAAATGGGTCCTTAAATGGGTTGTTTGTCGTGCCACCGTCCGGCCACTATAGGCCTCACCACCGCCACCAAAACACTCCCCTACCTTAGCCAACCATCCCTCTAACTCAGTTTCTCCATCCACAGCCCCACCTTCCCTGTACAACCCCAAATTCAAAAATGGGTTTCTACCCATTTTGAGCCCGATCTGCCACCTTCCGGTGGTTATACCGCTACACTGCCACCTTCATGAAATTCCTCACCCTTCATTAAGTATTTTCCTAAACTTTGGTGTCAAACTGAGCATTCTAACCCAACGTACAAAATGACTCGCTGGGAACACTGTGGATCGGCGTTTGCTCAATGATCCTGTTTTTATCCGTTGTAAGTATTTTCCTAATAAATTTTAAGATTTAAATATATTTTTGCATCTACAAATATTGTTTTGTTTGACGTTAGGATTTATTGGTTAATGTTGGAATTTATTAATTGCTGGTTATTTTGTGTGTTGTAGTTTACAATGTGTAATTACACACTTGATCATGTGTATATTTGGTGTTTGGATTGTAATATGAGCTGTGATTTTCGGATTTATGGATTTTAATAGTTTTTGACTGAGTCATAACAGGAATGGTGATATGTAACGCCCATTATGATCAGTGGGTATGAATGACATAACGGGGACGGCGATACGTAATGTCCGTTATGGTCATTGTGTGTGTAAGTCATAATAGGGATATCGATACGTAACACCCATTATGATTGATAATGTGTGGATGACATAATGGGGACGGCGATACGTAACGCCCGTTATGGTCATTGGATATGTATTTTATATCGGGGACAGCGATACGTAACGCCCGCTATGAAATAAGTGTGTATGAGTGATAATGAGGACGGTGATACGTAACGCCCATTATGATTGGTGTTGTGTGTATATCATATCGGGGACGGCGATACGTAACGTCTGCTATGATTGGATTTGCAGATATTTTTTTCTGAGAAATCATGGATGATTTTATTGAAATTTTATCATTGATCAAAATGGGATTTTGGCGCGTGTTATTTTATTTATTTTGAGGAAGATGATTTTAAGTTTCATGCATATGGTATCATGTTCATAAGTGATGTTATTGTTGTTGTATGAATATATTTTATATCTTGTAATTTATTTGGGTTGTACTTACCTGCGATGCCATTTTGGCATCGTAGTTTTTGGATGCAGTGTTTTGTAGAGGCTGAGCCTGAGGAGACGACTCCACTGTTGAAGTATTCATATTATAATTTGTTATCTTGGAAAATTGTTTTCCTCTTTTTATAAATATGTATTTGTATAATTGGTATTTCGGAGGTCTGTATTAAATCCACTGTTAGAGAATTTGTGTTAAAATAGTTTGTAAAATAATTCTAAAAATTCTGGTACTTAGATATTAACTTAAATTATCCGCTACTTTTATTTATGCATATCACATGTTCACACACTTAGCACTTGACGATTGGGGATGTGTGACCCATGTTATCATTATCCCGATACCTTGATTTTCGTGTTATTTTAAGGAGAATTTGGGAGCGTCACACAGTTCTTGAGAAATTTGTCATAAAAAGTTGTTCATTGCTAGAAAGAAATAAAGAGGGTATTATAATACCTGCAAGGAACTAAGGATTATCAGCTTATCTTTAGAAGAAATGATAGTTTGGAGGTAACTGGATGCTTAGACTCTGATTTTACCAGTTGCTCTAAGTTTGTGGTATGTTTTAAGGTCACAATATATGGTTTATGGCTGAGAAAATTTATCTTAGGATTTGGAATTCTCAACTTATAGTCAAACCGCTAAGAACGTATCTCCTCAGAATATTTTTCTCCAAATGATAAGTATTTAATGAAATTTTAAATACTTAAGTGTTAAAGAGAAAGTACAAAAATAAATATGTCCATAACAATCGTATGTTAGTAATTACACTTTAAAATGTAATTACACTTTAAAATGACATATTAAAAAAATGGGTTATATGTTTATACCCATAATGTGAACATGATGAACTGATAATTGATACAATGAGTATTTTGTTATTGAATGTTAAAATATATCTATTATGGTTGTTTTTGTTTTCTTGTCTTTCCACTTAATATGTACATTGAAAGGCGTGGATGAATGATGACAAACTAATGTCTACAATAGATATGAATTAGAACCCAAATACATTACAATATTAGTTTTAATTATCCCAATTAAAGATCGTGTATTAAATTTAGTTATTGGTATTGTCATACATAGAAGGGAATTTGTTAACTATATAATAGAGGATCGCCATGACTTGCATTGATAGCTAGTTTGACATTGATATTATGGAACTTATGAAATGTGGTTTGAGTTATGAAAAGTTTTAGGAAGTAAATTTGTGCAGTATGATTAATTTCCTGTAATAAACCCATGAACGAAAATTATTATTTTATGGGCGTATGGGCCAAGTAGGAGAATGTAAGACTTTTATTAAACTCTATGTCTCACACACCTATCTTATCAGTTTAAATTATTTCAAAGTCATATTGGTTAACATTTGAGTTATGAAAAGATAAGAATTATTGCCCTAATCATATTCTGAGGATTGTGGAAATAAGGAATGTCAAATTCATTGAACTTGGCAAGATTAGTAGGAGAATTGAACCCGGAGATGTGATCATTGAGAAAATACTGGTAGATGTCCCTGTAACCACATCCTCATAAAAGATAATAGTCTCTGTAATTGATCATCACAATGATACCTTGTAACAAATAAATGATCACCCATCTCAGAATGATAATACCATTGATGAACAAAGTTCAGAGTCATTAGAGCATATTGTCTTGCGCAGATTTCAGAGAGATCGGAGACCTTCTATTTTGACAGATTATGTAGTATATCTTCAAGAATCTGAATTTGACATTGGGACAACTAAAGATCCACTAACATTTTCACAAACTCTAGAGAGAAGTAATTCTAGTAAATGGATCGATGCCATGAAAGAAAAATTGAAATCCATGGATCAGAATCAAATCTAAGATCTCGTTGAGTTGCTTGGAGGGAGTAAAAGAGTCGAATGTAAATGGGTCTTTAAAACCAAAATGCGACTCAAAATGTAACATTGAACGACATAAAGCCAAACTTGTTGCTAAGGGTTTCACTTAGAAAGAAGACATTGATTACAAAGAGACTTTTTCTCCAGTATCTAAAAATGACTTATTTAAAATTATTATGGTATTGGTAGCTCATTAGGATTTAGATTTACATCAGATGGATGTAAAAACAGCATTTTAAATGAAAGTTTGGATGAAATAGTCTACATGAAATAGCAAAAGGGCTTCTTAGAAAGGGACAAAGATCACTTAGTATGTAGGCTTAAAAAATCGATATACGGGTTTAAGCAAACTTCTCGACAATGGTACTTAAAGTTCAACGATACCATTACTGCCTTTTGTTTTAAAGAAAATATCGTTGATTAATGTATATACCTAAAGGTCAGTGGGAGTAAGTTCATAATTTTGATTCTGTATATTGATGATATCTTGTTAATTAGTAGTGATCTTAACTTACTTTATGAAACCAATGATTTTCTCTTTAAGAACTTTAAAATGAAAGATATGAGTGAGACATCCTTTTGTGATCGAAATCAAAATTTTTCGAGATTGAAAATAAGGATTGTTGGGATTGTCGGGATTGTCTCAGAAAAGTTACATAGAAAGAGTTATTGAGAAAATTGGCATAAAAATTTGTTCATTGCTAGAAAGTAGTAAAGAGGGTATTACAATATGACTAATTTCCTGTGATAAACCCATAAACGAAAAGTATTATTTTATGGGCGTATGGGCCAAGTGGGAGAATGTAAGAGTTTTATTTAAACTCTGTGTCTCACACACCTATCTTATCAGTTTAAATTAGTTCAAAATTTTATCGGTTAACATTTGAATTATGAAAGGATAAGAATTATTCCTAAGAGATAAGAATAAAATTCTGTATCTCTAATTATAGTCAGACACAAACTCTTAAATTTCTTGATGGTCGAAAGTCTATAAATAGTACTGGAAGGTTCAAGGGTTCTCACTTACAACATTAGAGTGCTGCTAGCCATTGAGAGACACTTGTGAGGCAAAAATTGTTAGGGTGATTCTTCTCTCATAGGCAGTGCAGTTCTTCATAAATCAAATGAAGAAACGTACGTTTCTCATATTGTTGTTTTATTATTATAGATCATAAAAAATTAAAGATCCATTTATTAATGTCATGTTAAAATATTTAATAGGCAAAACGCAATTTTAGTACTCAAAAGAGCTTATTTCATTGAACCAAAAACACGTTCTCAATGATCAACGATATGGCTGTAAAAAGACCCAACAGGACCGGTGGACCGGACTGGACCAGTTGTCTTAGACCCGGACCAGACTGGACCGAACGGAATTCGGTCCGGTCCGATCCAAATTTTACATGGACCGATTAATTCCGGTCCAGTTCCAGTCCAGAAGATTTCTTCCCCTGGACCGGACTGGATCGGACCGAACCCCACACACATATATATATATGTATATATAAAAATAGTATATAAATTATAATTATAATATTAATATATAATATATATTAACATATTAATATATAATATATACTTTTATAATATTAACATATTATAATTTATTAGTTGACTAGTTGTAGTATAAAAATATAAATTATAATATATCTATATAGAATATTAGTAATAACTTATAAGTAATAAGTGTATTAATAAGTGTATTGTTATTATTTAATATATTATTACTAATTTATCACTATTTATTAACATATAAATATATAATTTACTAATGTAATAGTATTATTAGTTATAATTTACTAACATACTTAATATATAATATATACTAACATATTAATATATAATATATACTCTTATAATATTAACATATTATAATTTATAATTTATAATAGTTAAATTTGAGTCAAAAAAATATTTGATTATTGCAATATTTTAGATTAAATTTAGCCTATTAAATCATATGGGGCGCCCCTAGATTAGACCGGACTGCCATTGGACTGAATTGAACCGGACCGGTATGAACTGAACTCTTGTTCGGTCCGATCCAGGGTGAGAGAATTCTTGGACCGAATGGAAGTGGTCCACAAATTTTTCGAACCGGACCGAATCGGACTGGACTATTTACGCCCCTAATTAACGACATGGCTGGTATTTGCGATTCAAAAGAAGGGAGAGAAGAGGCATATAAGAATTCTCTAACCATGCCTCTTTTGGTGAAGATGTTAAGGATATCAGACTTGGCGACGGAGTTTGCAGTCTATATTCTTAGGAAACTCTACAGGAAAGACAAGAAGGATGAGGGTGGTGTTATAGCTGAATCACTTCAAGCAGGTGCTTTTCAAAAGCTTATGCCTCAAGATTCGTCGGCCTATGAGAAATTAGTGGGTGTCCGTCGGCGTGGAACTGAGCTCGTCAGCAGCACAGGGGGGATGGAATCGGGGTTTTTTTTCCCACTTCTCACTAGTGTTTCGGTGGAGTATGGTCTACCGTTTCATAATATAAAAGACCGACATGGCATTATATTACTGGATTGGTGCAAAACCCAATCCGGACCACAACTTTTACCTCACATGATCTCGATCAAACAGATCAACTAAAAAAAAAGGTTTTCAAGACTTTGTTAATTACATGTATAAGAGTTCATTAAAATTTTGTAGTAGTTCATGTGAACTGCTAATTTAATCATTCATTGAGGTTCACTAGATCATGACCAGTAATACAGAATTAGTTAAAATCACTAAATTTTATTAATAATTAATTAAAACCCAAAAGCGGAAAGGTCGTAATCTCAAAATGAAGTTCCTGCCGGCCATTCAGGTGGAATTCATCAATGAGAGCCAAGAGAAAGAAAACAAAACAAAAGATGAAAAGATAGTACGCACACGTTTTTGCTTTTGAGTAGGCGTGGGAGACTCGGATTAATCGATGATGCATATAACGACCAGATCTGAACAAATATCACTTAAAAGTGTATTGATGTTCCATTTTGAGAAATTAATGGAATTGGAAAATATTCATTCTAGCTTGATCATTGAGTGAATACACAGTGCTCTATTTATAGAGCTGAAGATGCCGAAATGATTCGGGCATGTTTACAAACATGTGTGAGGCGTGTCTCGGGCTAGCTGTGCAGTGAGGCAATAACAGAAAAATATTCCTTTTTACAATACAGAACCGTACAGAATATTCTAGAGGATTTTGTTGTATCATTTCTGGAAGAATCTTGATTGTCTTCATGGTTGCTGATTTCGTGTGCAGCTGAGGTGGAGTGATGAGTCATGTTGAGCTGGAAATTTTCTCCGTTGAGCACTTAATTATTGTTTTGTATTGCTGGGTATTGGTTAGCTCGCAAGAGATCTATTCCATTTTGCAAGAATTTGGCCGGTTGATATATAATTGATCAACTGGTGTAGAAACTTGTGGTGGGATTGGAGATGTGCTTTTGTAATTACGGATTTATATCAATTTAATAAATGGGTGTTTAAAATGCTCTTATATTATTTAATAAATAGGTGTTTAAAATGCTCATATATTTGGGCATAAGATGATTGGAGTTAGACATGGTTATTATCTGATATAGGCAGATGAAGACTTTGAAAATTCTCTATTTGAATGTTTTCCATTGATTCAGCATTATTTCGTCAACGCCTTTGTTTGTAGAAAAGAAATCTTGAACCTTTACTCCATCTGAGAAAGACACAGAGAAACCCTCTGAATTAGGTCCAATCCTCTACAGATTGCTGCATCTCTATACAGGTTCAATTATCCCGTATCCTCTGAGTTAGGTTCAATCACATCCAAACGCAAAACAGATAGGGAAAAAAAAAAAACATATACAAAATGACTTTATAAAGTGAATTTCTACTGGCCATTTGCCATATTATCGATGCGTCATAGTTTTTAAAACCAAGCGCGTTGCTTGTCATAGATATTAGCTCATTGGCCATAGATTCAGATCAACGCTTGTAATGAATAGGCCAATTTTATTTACGCAAGGGATGAAGTTACCGACATTTGTTTTATGCAGCTGGGACTCTGCATATGCCTGAAGTACATTTCTCTATATTTACTTCCTTAAATGATCATAAAGGGAAAATGTCCAATATTATGTTGTAAATAACTGGCACTTAATTTGTTTTTATATTTTTCTTTAATTGATCCTGGTTTGGTTTTTTCTTTTAAATACCTGCTTGACTGTAATTGATTCAATTAATTAAAAAATCATGGGAAAAGGGTTGAAAATCTGAAAGAACCCGAAAGAGAAAAGAACTACCTACCGTCTGTTATAGTTTTTACTTTTGTATGCTTCAAATTTTTGTGTTGTCTATTTTGGTCTTTTGTTGCCTGCCATTTGGGTGATTTTGTTTGACTTATTTGAAGAGATCTAACTAGATAAAAGATATGTTGCTTTTGTAGACTTTTAAAGGAAAAAATGGTCAATCTTGTTATGCTCTTTCTTTTTCAGGGTCAATTTCTTTTGGGGTAGGGAGAGGGATTTCCTTCTCCTTTCGATTGAATTTGAATTGATACACTATTTCACAATTTATTCTTTGGATTATAATTTATATGTGGGGAAAAAGATGCTTTTTGTGCAGATATTTCATTATTTTCATATATGAAAGATGTTAAAATCATTACATGAATTTTGAATAAAAATCTTTATCTATTGATCTTCTACCTTATCTTAATATTTATGAATGTCAATTTAGCCTCCTCTCAAGAGGAAGGAGAGAGATAATGCTGGGGCAAACTGCATTTTATTTGTTGGTTAGCGCTTTATACGAGGAATATCATAACAAGTTTATGTAATACATATTTAACTTTTTAAGTTTATTCATATATTTTGTTGAGAAAACTATTGCTAGAATATTTAATGTCTTTTAATATCTATATCATTCATAGTCACGTTAAATTTAAGTTATTATTATCTATAGATACTTGTTAATTTTAGTTTTTTTTAATTATATTATTTTTAAAAATAAACTATTTAACTTAATTAGGCAATGTGCGAACACATTGCCTAATTAAGTGAAATTATATTTGTGTCTTTGTGAATCAGCTGAATATATCGATTGTGGTCCCAATTTTATGCACCATACGTCTTTCTTTTTAAGAATCAAATCTTAATGCCTAAAATTTATGAGTAGAATGGCATTATCTCATCACTGTTATTTATAAATAAAATTGTGTGTGTGTGTGTGAATTAGCATAATTAATAGAATGTACGAGGAAAAGTTAATAGTTGTTCTCTGGCTATTAAATTTTTAAAAATAATTTTATTTAAAAAATTTATACTACACATGACCAACCATGTACGTAACATATATATAATTTGATTTAGAAGATAAATTTAATAATTTAAATCATACAATTAATCAAATTAATTAACAAGCTGTAGCACTCTCAAATCAACACCAACATAAAGATATATATAACGAAAACCAGATCGTTAGACATACACACCATAAATGTACTCAAATGTACGTTGCAACCTGAAACAAACTAGTAGTACTGCAAATTTAAAGACTCAGCAATAAACCTAGTACGTACAACTAAAAGGTCGGACAAACACATTAAGTGATAACATCGTTGCAACGTCCCTAAGTAGTGATCCACTACTCGTTGATCTATTCCCAGGCAGAGTACATATACATATTAATGCTAGCGCTCCATTGTTTATGTTGTTTGATCTTCTCAATGAGGGGATCGTAGTATGGTTCAATGGTCCGTTTGAAGAGAATTTCCTCGATATTGTATACCACGCACTGATCGTCTGCCTCCGGATCAAGCTGAACGTACTTTGACCAATCAGTCAAATTGACAATGGCATCTTCAATCTTCTTCTTCAATGGCTTGCAAGCTGGATCCTCCACAGCATTTTTCATCTTGTATTCATAATTCTCCAAAATTCTCATAGCCTTGGCTTTCAAACTGTATTTATAGCGATCATGATCTTCAGCCATGAAAATGTCTGCATTCTTGATCATCGTATAATTAATCTCAGCTTCCTCGGTTTCTCTCGCCCTCATCATGTCGTTGGTGATAGTACTGATCATGTTCATGCTCAAACCGGAGGTTTTTTCCCAAGCAGAAACCTCCAAGATCATGCCATTGTAGGGGGCTGGAACAATTGCTTTTTTCACAGTCGTTTCCAGGTATGTCTCCTCAATCACAGTACGCATAATATTGTTTGTTGTAAAATCATTGAATCTCCTTTCGATGCTCAACCGTTTTGAGTGATCTGTAAAATCTAAAGAAATATAGGAAGAAGTAATTTTACAACAAACAATGTAATCAATAGATTGGTTATTTAATTCGTTTCATAAAGAATAAACAGAAGACAAGTTTTCTCTTTTCTCTTTTTTTTTTTCTGCTTTCTGGAAGTAAAAATAGATAAGATAAATATAGCACAGGTTTCAAGACAACATGAATATTTTTTTATATATAGATGGGACATTATAATTTTCTTTTTAAATACCAGTCAAGCATTAATTATGTTTTAATTTTACACATGAAACTTTTTTTTGTTTATATTTATATTACTTAATCATTGTCCAAACTTATAATATATTAATTCATCTTTTTTTTTTCAAAATTTAATAAAACATCTTAATTCAAGCATGAGATTCTCCAAATATCCCAAATTAAATAATTTTTTAATTATATATATAATTTTTTTTTTCTTTTTCCTTTTCTTTTCTCCCCCTCCCTTGTTCATGCCACTCAGTCGCCTCTTCCTCTTCATGCAATCCACCACACTCAACCACCTGTAGCACTACCGACTACTTTATCGGATTCCCCTCCCCTCACGCCGCCGAGTACCTCTCCATCGTCAGCAATCTTTCTAGCGGCCACTCAACAGCCCACTGGAGTTGAGTTGTTTATCCCTTCTATGTGTGATTTCTAATCACACCAATTACGAACTGTGGTCCTTATTGTAGGGTGCCTTTAGCCATAAAATCGGAGTTTGAAATTGGGATTCCATAGTCCACCCAGTAGCTCACCAAAATTTTACATCCCTCCTTATCATGATTTTCAACCACCCAGTTAGAGATGATAGTCCTTGAGGCAATGTGTCTTCTATCATAAAATCAGGACTCTAGTAGTCACCCAGTAGCCCATTGAAGTTGTATGTTTCTTTTTCAGAGGTGGTTTCCCACCATCTTAGTCATGAACGGTGGTCCCCGACCATGTTTGGCTGACATAGGAGAAAGGGCACGAGGAAAAGGCAGGGGACGAGAAGAAAGGGAGGGGGAGAAAGGAAGAGGGACAAAAATAGGAAGGCATGTGTAATACGCTAATAATATACTATATCACTGTGTAAAATCCGTTTGTATTTATAGTATTTTCTTTTGCAAAAATGATAAAAATCATGACATTTAGACTCTAAATAGTAATATAATTATATAAAAATCATGAAAATTGGCAACACATAACGCCCTAGTCCGGCATACACGTGCGTACCATCTTTAGAAAAAGCTGCTTAGAATCTACCGGATTTGATGGGGTTCATGGCGGCAAAGTTGCTTAGAATCCCCGAAAGAAAGACAGGGAGAGAAATTACCAGAGCTGGTGGGGTTCATGGCGGCATCACCGACGAAGCGGCCCGAACGTCTGAACATCCTTCTGTCCGCCATTCTCGTCGTCCAGATCAACAATCACAAGTAAAGATTGATAAAAGTGCGGAAAGCCGGTTCAAGAATAACGTAACGAGCGAGAGGGAAAGAGAAGGCCGGAAGGGGAATATAAAAGAAATCAAGAATTCGAACCAAATGGCAAATGCTAGCTCGTTCTATATTCAGAGGTGAAAGAAGAGTACCGAGGCCTTGCTTTATATATAGCTTGCTTACGGATCAAGTTTGACAAAGGCATTTACGACGCAACTCACGTCTTTCGGTTGTTGCAAAAAGTTTAATGAAGTTTATTCATGCACGGCATTCATCATTATTGGCCATTCTCATCGACTACTTGGAAAAACATCTCATTTATAACAATCATGCGAGTTAGGTGTATCCTAACCTCGTTAGGATCGTATTTTGTGTACTCTCTTAGGGCCAACTTCTCATTACTCCCCTCACCCATTTTTTTAAAGCTAACTTCAAGCCTATATTAGCTCTTTTCTATCAAAGATTTCAAAATTAGAGATTTCTTGTATTATTCTTCTAAGTGCAATTTTATTTGAGAAGTATCGTGTCTCTTGTAGTGGCACCCATAAATTTTACAACAATAATTACATTTGGCTTTTGAGTCATTGGGATCACCACCTTCTATTTTGGTGACATGAGCCCAAATTATGGATGAGGCTTTATTGTTAGGCTACTCGAGGACGGGGCAAGTGATAATGGTAGGGGTAGGACCAGGAGTCTCGACTGGAAGGGGAAACTAGTAGGGTTAGGGATAGTGATAGTAGTAGTGGTAGTAGTAGTGGCCGGGATAGGGTTAGGGTTAGGGCCGGAGGTACCCAAGGCCCCCTCTGAAGAACTTGCACTAGAATCCTCTGGACTTTCCATTTACAACAAATCTGAAATTATAATAAATGCAACACAAATGGTTATATAAAATTTAATAGACTCAAATCTCAATTCAAAATTGGACTCAATTAGTCCAACTTTCACCTAATGCATCAAACTATATTAATTTATATCACTCATTTTGCCTATTAATTTAACATGACATCACAACTATATATGTGTGTATATTTTTCCATTTCGAGATGTATAGTTAATATGTATAGTTAGTAGTATTTTATTTTTCCATTTATATTACTATCATTGATGTGTATATTATTTTATTTTAAGATGTATAGTTGCTATGACAGTATTGAGATTGTTTTTGTAAAGTAATATTATTTTTATAAGGTATTTACAAAATCAACTTGCCTTTTGTTTTATAAAATATGATAAAAAAGTGATGTGTACTTATTATTTTTCTTAAAATACCTTCTTAGTTCTTTTTATTTCAAGGAACAATCGAAACTTCATTTAATTCCAAATTCATTTCCTTTACATCAAATTCATTTTAAGAAAAATATTAAAAATCAAAACTTAGAAACTTATAACAGCTAGCACAAATTAGGGAAAAAAACCACAAAATAATATGTAGAATTGTATGAAATAAATAATTTCCTTAACATAAACCAAGTCAAATATTTACTAAACTCTAAATTGTTATGTCTATTGACCATTGTATTTTACATAGGCATAAACCTAGCTATGATAAAATTAGTATCATTTTTCAACCACATTAATCAACTGGAAGTTTGGAAGACATGATCACTATCACAGTGTCACCGTTCACCAAGACCAAAACCAACAGTCCAAGACATCCCTTTCATATATCAAGTAATATTACTTGATGTGTCTTTGCATTTACATATTACAATAAAATAAACCGGGTGTGTATTATATAATTGGTGTGCACTGTGGACTCCAGGATGTGTTCGGGAATCGGGTGTTTCATAAAAATAATTATAATCACACAATCAAATAATTGTAATTATAAAAAATAAACTCAAATCAACAATTTAAATTTTAATAGATTCAACACAATCACACAATCCAACATTCATCATATTTCACAGTTCAAACACATGCACAATGAACTCCATAGCACACAGTTCATAAACAGCAAACACATCCTCCATCAACTTTTCCATCTCCATATATTTTCAAGAACCAAAATGAAAGAAATCTTAAAATTAGGGATTTAGGTGAAACAGAATCAATTACCTTCATAGAGATTGGGGGAATATCGGAGAGGAAGAACTGGAGAAATTCGGAGACGAAGGAGAGAGATCTTGCCGAGGGTGGCGTGGGGCTGCGACGGCAGAGTGGGGCTGCAACGGCGGTGTGGGGCTGCGGTGGGATTTTAGGGACTAAGGTTCGGCGATTTTAGAGAGAGAGTGAGCGGGAGACGAGAGAGAGAGAGAGAGAGAGAGAGAGAGAGAGAGAGAGAGAGAGAGAGAATCAGAGACGAGGTCGGGGACTCAGGGGGTTAATTTAGGAAGACGTTTTATATAAAACGGCTTCGTTTTATGTAAGGAAATTTAAAAAAAAAAAACCAAATGACAAAATGACGTCGTTTTAAGTCATCTGGGTTTTTTTTTAATATATAATATATCATATATAATATTTAATATATACAGGGGCGGGGGCAGGGTATTGCGGGGACGGGGTCCTGTCTATACCGCCCCCGCCCCTGCCACCTACCTAAATACCAAGAGGATTTTACCCCGCCCATTGTCGCCGGGCAGAGTAACCTACCCCCGCCGTGCGGGGCGGGGCAGAAAACAGGTAGGGCAGCGGGTGCGGATATCCGTTGCCCACCCCTAATTATCAGTATCCGAGTTCATGTTCAAATTGGATTCTATTTTTTTATTATATACTAGGCACCTACCACCAATTTAGATATTGTTTAACAATAGGAAATGTAAGATTCTAAATGTTTAAGAATATGAATATTAATTAATTTTTTTTAAAATTTTTTTTAATGATTAAGTATATCAAAAAAATACTTAAAAAAATAATTAAAAAAAAAACTTAAATAGGTATAAGTTGTAAAATTGTTGTGAAACCCGTTGTACGATATTACTGCTCTTCTCCAAGAGTTTCAAGAAAGCTATCGTCCATACCACCATCTATACCAAAGTAGTAGCAACCAAGGGGCCAAAAGTACACATGTGCCCCTAGAAATATCATGATGGGAGGTGCTAACAATTGTTGTGAAACCCTTTGTACGGATATCACAGCTCTTCTCCAAGAGTCTCGAGAAAGCTACCGTCTATACCAAAGTAATATCTTGGTGGTATCTCACCGACCGAACTATACTATTTAGTTTGAAAATAACTTAATTATTATGTATCTAAAGCTGTCGAATTGATGAAATGATCAGATATTCAAACCTCAACCACTTTGGATTATTCTTTTTTCTTATGGGAAACTACAGATTAACAAACATCTACCCTGAAAAAATCATAAACTAAAAGACCTACTGAATCTATTCTTTTTTCTTAGGCGTCGGGCGAGGCAGCTCGTTGCTGCCTCCTGATATGAATATCTCAATTTTATGATAGTTTTATACATTTGGTCACATTGCCCGGCTGCCATCTATTCTCTATTTAGGTACAAGAAAATAGGGTTGTAATCAAGCCGAGTCGAGCTTTGACTTGTCAGTTCGGCTCAACTCAAAATATTCGACCTTGAGCTTGTGTCCGAGCTTGATTTTTTTTATTCTTTATTCGAGTTCAACTCAATAAACTAAACTCTCAACTCGAACTTGAACTCAAGTTTATCCCACAAACAAGCTCGAGTCAAGCCGATCAAGTTGTTTTTTTATTTTTGAATAAAATTTAATAACTAATAAATTAGATTAATTAAAAATATAAAAATTTAATATTGAATTTGTACAATTAATAAATAGAACTTTTATTGAATTATAAGATTTTAAAAATTTATAAATAATTAATATCTAACTACTTGATATTTATCCATATAACTATATATTATATACCTAAATATATTATTAATACATATAAATAATATAATAGCATATATCTATTTCATAGATGGTTCTCACATATTAATATATTATTTTATTAAATTTTATTGACTAATTATTGTATAAATTATAAAATATACTTATGAAATATATTCAATATATATACATAAATAATTAAGTTACATATTATATATTTAATTGTAAAAATGTTATGCTTATATTATTAGCTAATACATATATATATATATATATGTATGTGTGTGTGTGTGTATATTTATCAATATATGAATGTGATTTAATCGAGTCAAGTTAATAAGTCGACTCGAGTATAAATGAGCAGACCTTCACAAGCCTTAACTAATCAAGTCAAGTCTTGTTGGGTATTAGGGGTGTAAAAAGACCGAACCGGACCGGCAGACCAGACCGGACCGGTTGTCCCGGACCGGGACCGGACCGGACCGGTTGGAGTTCGGTCCGGTCCGGTCCAAAAAATATATGGACCGGAAAATTCCGGTCCGGTCCCGGTCCAGGGAGTTCATCCCCCTGGACCGGACCGGACCGGACCGGACCGAATCCCTTTTTTTATTTTATTTTATTTTTAAATATATGTATATAAAAATAATAATATAAAAATTTTAATATTAATATTAATATTAATATATATTAATATATAATATATACTCTTATAATATTAACATATAAATAATAAGTGTATTATTATTATTTAATATATTATTACTAATTTATTACTATTTACTAACATATAAATATATAATATACTAATATAAATTGTAATAATGTTATTACTTATTAGTTATAGTTTATTAACATATACTAATGTAATAATATTATTAGACTATTAGATTATTAGTTATAGTTTACTAATATACTTAATATTTAATATTAACTAATATATTAATAGATAATATATACTCTTATATATTAATATATAAATAATAAGTGTATTATTATTATTTAATATATTATTAATAATTTAACACTATTTACTAATATATAAATATATAATATACTAATGTAAATTGTAATAATGTTATTACTTATTAGTTATAGTTTATTAACATATACTAATGTGAAAGTGTTATTAGACTATTAGACTATTAGTTATAATTTACTAACATACTTAATATATAATATATACTATCATATTAATATATAATATATACTAACATATTAATATATAATATATACTTTTATAATATTAACATATTATAATTTATAGTAATTAAATTTGGACCAAAAAAATATTTGATTATTGTAGAATTATATATTAAATTTAACCCATTAAATCATATGGGGTACCCCTGGACCGGACCGGACCGCCCCTGGACCGAATTGGACCGGACCGGTATGGACCGAACTCCTGTTCGGTCCGGTCCAGGGTGAGAGAATTTTTGGACCGAATGAAATCGGTCCACAAATTTCCCGGACCGGACCATTTACACCCCTATTGGGTATGCATCATTTACTAATCGAGCGAGTATCTGTTTTCACGATGAGCTTTTATTTTTGCGAATCGAGTTTAATTTGAGTTTAACCGAACGAGTACCAAGCGGATTATTGAATAACCTGATTCATTTACAATCTCACTAAGAAACTTCGTGAGCAAGACTCAATTAGGTTCGATTTGAATTTTGGGTCGATTTGAGATGAATTAAATTTTTAATAAATAATAGTATGGTAAAATGATAAAGTGAGATTTGTAAGATTCATTTAAGATAAATTTAAATGTATTTTCAATGTTAAAATGAGTTTAGATGTATATATAAAAAATTTAAAAAAAGTTATAAGTCTGCATATAAATAAATGTAGAGTTAAAAAAACAAATTATGATTTCTACGTACAAAAACATTTTGAATCAAGATGATCACTTTATTAATCGTGCCTCTAAAATTAGGTTTTCTTAAATTTGTTTATTGTTGGGGTTTCAGTCTTATTATTTTTTGTTGGTTAGTTGGTATTGTTTTATTGTTTTATTGTCTTTTAGTTGTTCTGTTATCATGATTTTCTTCTGCCATAAGTGAACATTTTTTAAGTACATTTAGCATTTTTCATTTAGTTTACCTTTGGAAAGATTGTTTCCTTTCTTGGAGGCAGATATAATTGTATCTATATATTGCCTCCTGACTTGGAGAAAAAACGTATGTAAGAATTATTAACAGCAACAATATGTTTGACATGGCATCGATTCATAACTGCAACATTTATCAAAGCAAATTCTTATGTAATCTTAGAATGATAACCTAAAAAATAAAATTTGTAATTAGCGAACTGATTTTATTGACAGCATAGCTCTCAACTATAAGAATATATAAGAATATAAATAAATAAATAAATATTAATCTAATTAAATATAAAATAACGCATATACAATTATCACATCCTAAGTGGAGAATATATTCATAGTTGCTGCTCGTGGATATAATAAACGTGTATGCAAAGAAATTGAAAAAGAAAAAATACATATGACAAGAGACAAATCTGAAACTAATAATTAATTTATATTCTCATCAACTTTGAAAAGTTTTACTGTACGTCGCCAGAGGGTAAAAAAAAATCTACACCCACTCACATAGGGACAAGAAAGAAAAAAATAAAAATAAAAATAAAAATAAAAAACTCAAATCAACTTATTCAGTACTCCAACAAGATCAAAAAAGGAAACTAAAAAATAGCAGCTCATTCCATGTAGAGTTTGTTTTCAGCTTGCTTACGAATTATTACATTTTGTATTGATGCATTATTCCTTTTATTTAAGTCGGTGATCTCCCTTTATGTAAATTCATTACCATACTAAGTCAGTGATATAGTAATTAGTATAAATGCCTTGTATTATATGTTTACTTTTTAATTCAATCACATAACGCACTATTGATCAAGAACACGTGTAAGAATATTTGATATGGTATTATTTTTTTTATGAGTAATTCTGAGGAGCATCCAATACTCATAATACACACTCATATGAATAGTACACAGTGTCTATGGGTACTGTTCATATGAGTTTGTGAGTATTAGATGCTGCTAATATTTTCTCTTCTTTTATTTAAGTCAAGGATCATGTCTCTTTATGTAAATTCATTATAATAAGTTGGTGATGTAATTGACATAAATACATTTTGAAATGGAAAATTCTTCATTTTGAATTTTTGTTCTAATTTGATCCAATATTGTTGGAAGATGCATAGTCAAATCATAGCCGACATTCAGATTTTAGTAAGGTTGTCAAATCATATTAACGAATCGTATTTGTATCGTGTCAATACATGTATATTATATTATATTAGTCAATTATAATCCGACTTGTTAAGTTTATTGTGTCAATATCTTAAATTCTAAAACGACTCGTTAATATAACTAGTCGTGTCATGTTAATCTATTTTAACCCATTAATGAATATTACAAAATAAGTTAATACGACACAATATAATCTGTTTCAACTTATTTATGTAAATAGATTGGATAAATAAAAAATTAACCCATTTGATCTAATTATATTTTATATTATTTTATATAAATGTTAAACTCAACAATTATAAATGTTAAAATCCAAACAATAAAAATATCAAAAGTAAAATATTAATAATTTTATTTTTAAATAAAAAAAGAATAATTATAGTTTTAATTTTATTAGCGAGTCATAATGGAATCAAACGGGTTCGATACGTTATCAACTCATTCTAATCCGATTTTGTTAAGATTAAATTCTAATATATTATTATGATGTCGTATTCATGTTAAATTAACGTGTCATATAATGTATTATCAACACTCCTAAATTTCAATGTATTCGTCCATATTCAAAGTCTTTCTGTATTTTTTTATTATATTTTAGGGCACTATCACCAGTTTAGATATAATTTGATAGTGCAAGAAGTTAAAATTTAAAGTGGGAGGGGTAGTTGAGTGCGGTCCCCGGCTGCCCACTGTTAAATTATAAATATCTAAATTTGATATACTTTATATGGAAAATGTTTTGTGCACTGTTAATAGTGCACACCGTTCTTTTTATTTTTAAATATAATGATTAAATAAATATTCTTTAATGATATTCTTATTTTTTTTATATTTTTTAAAAATATTTAAATATATTTAAAAAAATATATAAAACAAAATAAAAAACAAAAAATTATTTTTACACTAACGGTGCAAATGAAGGGTGCTAGCACTGCCCTGCTTTATATATTTGGTCCGGCTGCCTGCCCACCATTTCTTCTCTATCTTGTAGGTACTAGGAAACTTGGGGAGCAGGACTTGATTAGGTCGGTTTGGTTTTTGAACTAGAGTGATATTAAGGGCTTACAGGATTAAAATCAAAATTTAAAATATATTTCTAACTCATTATTATATTTTTTTAAATTTATATATAAAATATAATAAAAAATTCAATTTTTTCAATTTTAAAACCAATTCAATCTCAAAACGAAATTAATATTAAAAAAATATTTTATAATAATATTTTATTCTTTTTAAACTTTTATCACATCTCATCTCATTTCTAAAACTTAATTGATTCTTTTTATAAAGGGTAGTAAATTAAAATGATAAATTGAATTTTGTAAGATTTATTTAAGATAAGTTTAAATATATTGTGAATGTTAAAATAAATTAAGATGTCTATATAGAAAGTTAAAAAAAAGTTATGAATCTCATATAAAAAAAAAAAGAGGTTTTGAGTAGACGAATTTAGTAATTTAAAGATTCACAATTAAAAAACAATTGATTCTTATAGATATTTGTTTAATAATAACCTGAAGTAAGTATTCTAATGATTTTTTTATAATGAGATGTTCTTATAAATTCTTATTGTGACGCTCCCAAATTCCCCTAAAAAAAAAAACATGGGAATCGAGGCGTCGGGATGATGACAACACGGGTCACACATCCCATCAACCAGTGTCGAACGTGTGTGCACACGTGACATACATAAAAATATAGGTCGCAGCGGATAATAAATTAATATCTAAGTACCAGAATTTTTAGAAATATTTACAAACCAAATTTAATAAAAACTCTCCAACAGGAGATTTAATACAGTCATCCAAAAATACAATTTAAACAAATACATAATTATAAAAAGGGGAAAATAAATTTCCCGAGATATCAATTAATAATATCACCTCAATGGCGGAGCCGTCTCCTCAGGCTCGGCCTCTCCAAAGTCTGCATCCAAAATAAACTACGACGCCAAGAGGGCATCGCAGGTAAGTACAACCCAACCAAACCTAAGACAAAAATACATTAATGCCACAACGACAACCAAGAACAATTACCATATGCATGAGGCTCAAAATCATCTTCCTCAAAATCGATGAAATAACCACACTCGTCAAAATCTCAATTTAATCCACAATAAAAATCACCCATCATTTTCCATAAAAATAATATCCTCAAAATCGATCATACCGGGCGTTACGTATCGCCGTCCCCGATATGATTACACACACACCCGAAACCATAATGGGCGTTACGTATCGCCGTCCCCATTATGTCACCCACACACTCACACGCTGATCACAACGGGCGTTACGTATCGCCATCCCCGTTATGACTCAGCCCAAAACCAATAAAATCCACTAAACTCACTTTAAATCCCAGATTCCATTCTCAACACATGAATATCCAAAATCATGCCAAAATCCACTTTCCAAATATTTTCATGAGCATGCGCGTAAATACACAATGCAGACCACCATGCAGCAATTATCCAACAATTAAATAATCCAATCAACCAACAAATACCAACCTCAACCATCACATATCAGCAATAATCAAATACAACAACTGTTGATGCCAAAAATATATTTAAATCTTAAAGCTTGTTTGGAAAGTACTTACAGCGATAAAAATGTATTTCCTTGAACAACGCCAATCCGCAGCGTTTGTAGCGGTCACATGTACGTTAGGCAAAAACACTCGGTTTGACACCAAAATTTAGGGAGGTACTCATTAAAGGGTGGGGAATCTCATGGAGGTGGTGGTGTGGCGGCACAACCACCAGAAGGTGGCGGATCGGGGCCAAAAGGGGTGAAAACCCATTTTCGGGTTTGGGCTCGTACCGGGAAGGTGAGGCCGCGGTTGGGGAAACTGAGCTAGGGGGTTGACCGGCTGGGTGAGGGGAGTCGAATGGTGGCGGAGGTGAGACCTACGGTGGCCGGACGGCGGCGTGGCGAAGAACGACCCGTTTAAGGCCCATTTCGGGTGGAGGGGGTAACCGGCGGCGATGGGTGGCTTTGGGCGGTGGGTTATGCTCGCCGGAGGTTGGGGAGTCTAGTGGTGGTGGTCGGAGGCCAAGGGGTGGTCGGAGGTGGCCGGAAAATGGGAGGGAAGCAAAAATACCCATTTCGGGTAGGGGGCCGTGTAGGGGCGGTGGGGTGGCCGGCGGTGACACCACCGGTGCAGGTAGACTCGCCGGCAGGTAAGGGTGCCGGCGGTATGGGCGGTGACGGGCGGTGGGCGGCGGTGGAGGGCTGGGCTGCCTAAGGCCGAACGGCCAAACAGGGGAGGGGGAGAAGGATCGCGCGGGCTGGGGGGGGGTCTGGGAAGGAAGAAGAGAAAAAGAAAAGAAAAAGAAAAAGGAAAAAAAGAAAAGAAAAGGAAAAGAAAAAGGAGAAAAAGGAAAAAGAAGGGAAAAAGGGTCCAACCAGAAAAACACAACAAATTAAATAAAAGCCAGCCAAGATACTACAATCTAATATCAATAAAATAAAATATTTAAAACCCCAACAATATAAATAAATTAAACTCAAGCACAATATTATTTATAAAACAATAATTAATATAACGAAAGCAGATAAAATAATTTCACATAATAAAATAAAGGGATTTAATTCCACTCATTAAAATAAATAACTTAATAAAATAAATAAGAAAAAGCAACGCAACTCGATATCAACTAATTAATAACTCAATTAAATATCTTAAATAAATAAAATATGACCAATAATATTATTTAAATAAATTAAAATAATTAACACCAAGCATAAAATAACGTGTAAAAATACACGTAAATTTGGGATCTCACACTTATAATAGTGATATCAAAGAAAATTCTTGTGTAATGTTTTTTAGTATAGATTTTGACTATTATGTGAATTGTTGGTTGGTGAAATCATGTTTGTAAGTATGAATTTATTTCAATATGTGGATTGTTAAATTTGTTAAATTTGTTGAAATTGAGATAATGTGATTTTTCATATTTAAGAGATTGTAGGGAAGACTAGTTGATCAATTTAAAAAAATAAGATTAAAATTACGTTCCGTTAAAATTGTATAAAGATCAAAATTTTTTAAAATTTGATTACACTAAAGAATAAAAGGAGACATGATGGACTAGAGTACACATGGGTCAAAAAAGATGGCTGGCAGGTATAAGGACATGTGCATGAACATCCGGCAAAAAGAAAAAGAAAGAAAGGGAAGATAGGCCAACTGACACGCGTAACTTCTCAAAGAGATTCAACAGTTCCAACCGATAGATTTTATTCATATATTTTATTCGTATAAGAAATGAAGAATTCCAACCAAATGCCAAATACTAGCTCGTTCTATATATTCAGACGTGAAAGAAAATCGATGCCTTGCTCTATATATAGCTTTCTTACGGATCAAGTTTGACAAAGGCATTTACGACGCAACTAGTTTGTTCGTGCACGACATTCATCATTATCAGTATACAAGTTCACGATTCTATTTTTTTATGTTTTAGGCACTACCTTCCACCAGTTTAGACATCATTTAACAGTGGGAAAGGTAAGATTCTAAGTAGGCGCCGGGCGGGGCAGCTGGGCATGCGGCCTCCTGATATCAGGATCTCAATTTGATAAGAGTTTTATAAAGAAAAATAAAATATCTCAATTTTATAATAATTTTATACATTTGGTCACGTTGCCCAGTCGCCATCTGTTCTCTATGTAGGTGCTAGGAATCTTCGTGAGCAAGAGTCAATTAGATCCGGTTTGACTTTTGGGTTGATTTGAGATTAATTAGCCTAATTTAGATTTAGAGATAAAATAAAATGAGTTGAGTTGAGTTTTTAATATTATTATTATTTTAAAATTTGAAAATTTTGACTTGAGAATTAAATTTAAAAAAATTTTATTGAGATTTGAAAATTTTGTATTAAAATTTGTATTTTATATGAAAATATGTAAAAATGTAATAATGAATTTAAAATGAGTTGAGACGAACTCATCTTGTTTTCAAATACACTCAGGATCTAAATTTTTAATAATAATAATAAGTTAAGATGATAACATAAGTTTTATAAAATTCATTTAAAATAAATTTAAATATATTTTCAATATTAAGATAGGTTTAAATATATACGTAGAGAAAATTGTATATGACTGTTAATTTTTTAAAATAATCTCACTCTCTTTACTCTTTAGTTGCTGATTTTTCCTGTTTCTTCAAAAGTTTATATTTTCATTTCAGACCCTAGCTTCTCTCTTTCCCACACTTTCTTGTGTGTTTGGTGCCAAAGACAAAATTGTGGTTGAAGGCACTTCGCTCGTTGACTCTATCATCGATCAAGGTCGTTCTCGTACTTCAGATTCTCTTCTATACCGTTAAGCATTCTTGTAAACCCATAGCTCAGGTATATATTGGAAAATTTTTTCTAATTTGCTCCTTTGACTCAAGAGTTATCTATGGATCAAATGCTTTGGCTTTCCGGAAATTTCTCTCTCCCCAACATGCTATAAATAAGTTTTATAGGAGCTTAGCTCAAATTAAAGGAAGGTTGACAAATAGCAAGATAAGATTCACAAATAATACCATCTATTTTAACTTTCAATGATCGGATATTAGATTGTATTTCACAAATTCCACAAACTTTCACAAAATTTACTGAGGGTAGGTTTGGCAACTCGGTGAATATATGAAATTTTAATCTGAGTTTGTAGTGTACACTTTTGATGGATTATTATTATTTAAAAATTAAACAAAAAGTCTTTTTATTTCTTTCTTATCACTTTCTTCCCTTTATTTTTAATAAAATATGATAAATTTTTTTTTAATATGTTTGTAAATTTATATTTAAAAAAAAAAAATTGATGGATCCATTTTCAATGCTCTTAACAAATTACTCGGACGAAGCACCCTGCATTGATCTCGACCTTATTACGCAGACTCACTCTTGGTGACCAAAATCCCATTTTCATGGTTCTCCACCCGATCAGTCCTTTTGATGAGTTCTCCTTTCATCCTCAAATTTAACCATCTTGCAAGAACCCCTAACCCAGAGATGAATTTAAGAGTATATATATAAAGTTGTAAAAAATTGTGAATTTTACATACAAAAAATATTGAGTTAAAAAAGTCATAGATCTTAAGTATAAAAAAATTTTATATTAAAATTAATTTAATAATTTGAAATGCGTAAATATCAGTACTAGCTCATTCCAGCAAAAATAAAGTTTGAGTCAACTCATTCATTACAAATAGTTTAATTGGAAATTAGGCCAATAATTTCCTTCATTTTTGTGTGGTCCAATACTGACGGAAAAGAGGCCCAATCATAGACGGTATTCCGTGTACGTATCCAACTCATTTATGTTTTTTATATTTTAGGGCACTATCAACGGTTCAGATATTAACGGGGGGAGGGGTGCGCTGCCGCTGCCTCTGCCTCTGCCGTGGCACTATCAGTGTTATTAGGTGGTCTTTATTTTGAAGCTTGCCCTCTCCACTATTTCTCTCCACCTTTTGTTTTTTTAATGGAAAAGACTCACCTAATCTATACTTTTTATTTAACAAACTCTCTTAAACTTCGTATTTGATTGTGTTTCAATAATATCTCTCAACTTGTCAAGAAAAATAAAATAAAATAAAATAAATCTTGCTACAAAAGATTGATAACTTATATCAATTGATCATAATGTTTTGAATTTCATATTATATCGATCAATACTATTGAAAAATCATATACTAAAATAGTGACTAGCATATTGAGTGAATCTGTTTCGTACCAAACTAAATAGCAGTCATGTTGGTCTAAAAATTTTGGAATCCAGCCAAAATTTGAATATTTACGCTGCTTAGTTGCTAATTGAGTGGAAATTTTCATAATTTAGGTAATTAAAGATGCTGGCTCGGTGAGTCCCTAGCACCTTTTGTTCACTTTTCGTAATTTACGCTACAACTATGTACTATGTAATATTTAGTCTAGCTATAGGGTACTTTTTTCACTTTTTATTGTTTTCAAAGCCACTTTTTTTACTTTGTTTTTTTTAAGTATTTTTATATTATAAAATTTTAAAAATGAAAATCTGACAATAACATTATTTAATTTTAATAATTAAATTTACTAATTGATATGGTGTGAAATATTTCTTTAAAATATATATATGATGTAAAATATAAATTTTTTAGATAAAAAATAATAACTTTAATATTTAAAGATATATAATTTCAAATTTTCAAATTTTTAAATCAATATCATCCTTACATAATAATTTTTTATGTTATTTAAATTTTTTAAGACTTATATTGATATTATTTTGAAATATAATTTATTTGTTTATTTATATAGATATATTATCTCATAATGATGTCAATACTAAAATATGCCATTCTAGTGTCTTGATAGAAATGTCAATCGATACGTTATTCAAAATTTTTTTAAATAAACTTTTTCTATTTTTCTCTACTTAATTTCAATCAGTTTTTATATATTTATATATATTTTTAATGTAATGGTAATTTAAAAAAATTATATTTAAAACAAAAAATTAAAAAAATACGATTTACAGTAAGACACGCATCAAATAAATAAATTTAAGAGATATAATAACACTACTAAGAACATAGTACACATTGAATCCTCCACTTGTACTCTTGCAATTCAAATCTGTACCACATTTTTTATTTTTTGAGTCTCTAAAGACGAACAAGAAGTACAAACGGAAGACAATTGAATTGTACGAAAGAATTTCTCATCAAGCCTTCCATTAGTTAAATTTTAGTTGCACCCCTATGTCCTGCTACCCCTCATTTATGTCACCTCTTTCTTTTCCTTTAATTCCTGGACATGTCGTCAGTCTCTTCTTCCTGACCACTCTATACTTTTTGTACTATTATCGCTCTCCTTAGTTTTATTCTTTAGTACAATAAATAGTTAGCCTGAGCTTACTGACAAATTTTTCACCTCACGACTGTCACGAGCCCTTGGTAATACATACATATTTCCAATTACAACTTAACATAAACACACGTACACCATTAACAAGTTTCCAATCACCACGTCAATTCTTCATGGTTTATTGAAAAACCTACACGTCATGCATAAATCTATCCATATCATTTATATATCTATACAACACAATCACAAAACTTAGCTTTATATATATATATATATGCACCACTTCTAATCCCAACACAAACTTTTGATCCAACCCATCTCTTCAAACATTAAACACATGTACATCACAATTACACATTCCATCCTTCTCAATTATGACAATCAATACATTCATATTATAATATGACATCATCTAATGTCATTTATTTTCAAAACACTGTAGTTTTTTTTTTGTGACAGGAAGCCAATATGACATTCTATGAAAAATAATAAAATAGTTTATGAATAATAATAAAATGATTTGAGTTAAGATTTTGAAAATAAAAACTAAATAAATTATTAAAATATTATTTTTGTTTTAAAATTTCAAAGTATTGAATTGTTTTTTTAATTTTATTTAAAAATTATGAGAAATTTTAAAATGAAATAAGATATCTCAACTCATCTCACTTTTAATGATCGGCACTAACTTCAGATTCTAAGACCTTCACCATCCATATATATTGTCCTGGCTTGCTGCTTTTTTCAGAGAATGGGTGTACCCATATATCAAGCTCTTTACGTACACCACACTTCCACGGCATCACCTCCACGGCAATGTATCTTTACCTTGATGGAGTTGGTGGCTGCACATCCGACAGTTAGTTTGAAGAACAAAAAATATTATTTCCCGACTCAAAACTTCTGATCGAGTAGTGATTTCAGACAATATTTTTAGAATAATAATATTCTTACTATTGATTTATCACTTATTTATCACTTTTAGTGTATTCATTTTTTTATTATTTTTTAAATATTTTTTTAACATCTTTAATCATAAAAAAAAATTAAAAAATATATATATAATTTCACTAATAATTACTTTTATAATTATTAAGTAAAAGGAACATTTTAAAAAGAAATAAATAAATAAAAAGTGGTAGGTGAGTTGTAAAGCTATCATTATTCTATTTTATATATCCACCAGAAAACATGGAAAAATAGAATTTTCTTGGTGCATTGATGAACTACAAACTTGATACAAACAAATAAAGTTATATTTCCGGGGCAAACGACTTTTCACACTTCTACTACAAAAAAAAATTATTTATTTAGGATTAAAAATGACTATAATAAAAAAATGAGTCGTAAATAATTTTTAGTTACAAATAATTTGTTACAAAAATCTAATTTTCTTTAATGAACTCACTGAATTATTTACGAGTGCAAATGGAGTAATGCATTCCAATTGATGTACCCTGCAAAATAAAACAAAGAAGAAAAAAGGGAGCAATATCAGAGCACTTTTCATATAAATCCAACATTGCATCGCAAGATTAACACCAGACCTTGGTACTCAAAATCAACACCAATAGTTACAGCCAGAAATTACAGATCATGCAGAAATTTTAAACTTCCGAACTATACCAAACTATACCAAACAGTGTAGATTCAAACATACCAGTAATAATACTCGACAAATAAAAAGGCTGGACAAACAAAGTGGTACAATCGATGCAACTGGCAGTGAGTTCAGTTTGACTGACACACAGCATTCAAAACAATCAGCTCTATCTTCGAGAGGAGCTGCTCGATTGCTTATGTTGTTTGATCTTCCCAATGATGGGATAGCAGACTTTCTGAGTCACTTTCATATTTTCTCTACACTCATTTGCCGAAGCACTCGTCAGGACATCCTCTAACCATTGAGTCACCTGGCGAATGGCATCGTCAATCTTCTTCTTGCTTTCGTGCTCAAGCTTGGCACGAACCTCCTTATCGTTGACAATACTTTTCACATCGTAGGCATAATCCTCCAAAGCTCCCTTAGCCTTGAACTTCTTTTTGTACTTTTCATCTTCATCCTTGAAATTCTCTGCATCCTCGATCATCCTATCAATCTCTTATCTGGATAGTCTTGCCTTGTCATTGGTGATGGTGATCCTTCTGCACACACCAGTGGTGCTCTCCCGAGCAGAAACCTTCCAGATGCCATTGATGTCAATATCAAAGGAGACAACAACCGTAATCTTACCCCTACGTGCAGCAGGAAGGCCAGAAAGCGTAAATTCTCCCAACAAATAATTATCCCTGGATCTTGTTCTTTCACCCTCATATACAGTGAACTCGATACTAGTTTGGTTGTCCTCGATGGTTGTGTACTCTCGTGTCATCTTGGTGGGAATGGTTGTATTCCATGGAATCACCACAGATGTTTTATCATTTATATCTTGGGATCAGTGGAAGTTCACAAATAATATAGAGACCGGAATTTAACGTGGTTCGACCAATTTAGTCTACGTCCACACGCAAATAGAAGAGTTTTTTTTATTTAAACAACAAACCAACGATTTACAGTGGTTTCTCTCAACTCTCACAGCACAAAGTGCTTCTAATCTCTCCAATGGAGCTCTCTTAAGACACACATTCTCATTACGATCTTACATGTATTTATAGGGGAAATAAATGGTGTGAACATGTGAAATGACGGTGGAGAATTAAGGAATTCCGGTGCCTACGTTTCCAGCAATTTCAGTCGGTGCCTAACTTCAATCTATCAGCAACTTATCTTATCACGTTGCACAGCCGAAGTATTTGAAGTTTGGTGTTGACTATTCCAACAATCTCTCCCTCAACACCAAACGGAGGATATCCCGACACATTTTAGTTCAAGGTACTTAACCTAACTATGTCTCTACATAGCTCAAGCTTTTCGTATGTGACTACCTTCGTTAGCATGTCTGCTGGATTCTCTTTTGTATGGATCTTTACAAGTTTCAACAGCTGTTGCTCCATTACTTTACGTATCCAGTGATGACGAATATCGATGTGTTTTGTCCGGGAGTGATACATTGAGTTTCTACTCAGATCAAGAGTGCTTTGACTACCACAATGAATTCTGTACTCTTTTTAACTGACTCCCATTTCTTGGAAGAACCGCTTTAGCCACAATATTTCCTTTCCTGCTTCTGCTATAGCAATGTACTCTGCTTCTATTATAGATAAAGCTACACATTTGTACAGTTTGGACTGCCATGATACAGCTCCACCTGCAAATGTGTAAATGTATCCTGATGTAGATTTTCTTCCATCAAGATCACCTGCCATATCAACATCTGTATAGCCATCCAAGACTGGGTTAGCTCCTCCGTAGCACAAGCATAACCTTGATGTACCCTTAAGGTATCTGAGAATCCATTGTACTGTTTTCCAATGTTCTTTCCCTGAATTTGAAAGAAAACGGCTCACAACTCCAACAGCGTGAGCAATGTCAGGTCTGGTACAAATCATGACGTACATTAAACTTCCTACTGCTGAGGAGTAAGGTATTGTGGCCATTTCTTGAACTTTTTCCGGTGATGAGGGACACGAACTCTTGCTCAATTTGAAGTGATTAGCCAGTAGAGTACTGACTGGCTTTGCTTTCTCCATGTTGAACCTTCTTAGTATTTATTCAACATACTTTTTCAATGACAGCCATACCTTCTTTTTCTTCCTATCACGAGTAATCCTCATATCCAAAATTTGCTAGGCAGGTCCTAAGTCTTTCATATCAAAGACTTTGGAGAGATTCGTCTTTAGCTTGCTAATGATAGATGGATCTTTTCCAATAATCAGCATGTTATCAACATAGAGTAGTAACATCACAAAGTCACCTTCTGAAAGTCTTTGGATGTAAATGTACTGATTTGTAGTAGTTTTCTTGTAGCCATGACTCATCATGAATGAATCTGTTGCCCAGATGACTAACACAAGAGGGGGGGGTGAATTGAGTTGTATTAAAAAATTAATAATTATAAATCAAGTATATAAAATAAAATATAAAATATGAAACAGTAATAAATATAAAGAGTAAAGGTAAGAGAGAAGCAAACTCAGTATGTTAACGAGGTTCGGCCCCACTGCCTACGTCCTCGCCTCAAGCTACCCCTTGAAGATCCCAAAATCTACTATTCAATCTCTTTTAGGTGGAGATAGAAACCTATTACACCTTTGAGCAGCACCGCTCCAAAGAATCCGTGTAGAACACCCTCTACACTTCCAATCACCTCACACTTAGTGATTTAACTATTCCCCGTGTAGAACACCTTCTACACTTTCAATCACCTCACACTTGATGACTTAACTATTCCCTGTGTAGAATACTTTCTACACACACAAGGGTTATACACACCATTTTACTGATACAAGAATTGATAGTGAGTAGGCTATCAGAAAACACTCCTCAATGAGTGAAATAAAAACAATACAGTACAAACTATATCTTTCAAAATAAACAAGGGTTAAGGCTCAATGCTTGGAGAAGAGAGAATGAAAACTTTGAATGAATGTTGTATGCTCTTGGTGTTGTGAATGTCAAGCTCTCAAATGATCTATTTATAGGCATATGAGACTTCATATTCAAATTTAAAAAGATTCACATGTCAAAGATATCATCATTCACTTTTCAAAAATTTCAAATCAAATCTTTTTACTTTTTGCATGTGACAAAATGAGCATACTTTACTTTTCAAAAATTTCAAATCTAATCTTTTACTTTTTATATATGACAAAAGAAGCACACTTTACTTTTCAAAATTTTCAAACAAAGATATCTACCTTTTGTATGAGTCAAGAAAAACATCCATCATTTTTGAAAATATTCAAATAAAACATGCACATGTGAAAGATAACAATCAATCATCTTAATATTTTCAAAATTCAAACCTTTAATCATGTCATGCACATGTGAAAGATGACAATCAATCATCTTAATATTTTCAAAGTTCAAACTTTTAATCATGTCATGCACATGTGGAAAATGTATTTTAATGCTTTATGATAAAATATTAAATTTGAGTCTTAATCCTAATTTTGAATTTTTAAGAGATTTACAAAATTACTCTATGATTTTAATGTGAATTTGTTCCCTTCTTGCTCATGCTTGCTTCCTTGATGTGCTTGATTCTATTGTGTGGACAAATTGAGTTTGAGACTCCTTTATTCTTTGAATTCATTTGTTATCATCAAAATCCATGTGTAGATTTATACGAAACTTGAAATCTTGAGTTCAACAGAATCAAACTTCTTATACCACTGTCTAGGAGCCTGCTTTAAACCGTAAAGGCTCTTTTCCAACTTGCAGACCTAATGTTCCTTTCTAGGAACTTGTAAGCATTCTGGTTGCTCCATGTAAATCTCCTCATCAAGGTTGCCGTGAATAAATGTTGTCTTCACATCTATCTGTTTAACCTCCAAGTCAAGACTTGCCACCAATCTGAGTACCACTCGAATTGAAGTCATCTTCACAACAGCTGAGAATAACTCATTAAAGTAGATTCCTTTGTTCTGCTGGAATCCTTTGACCACCAAGCGAGCTTTGTGCTTCACCTGCTTGCTATCATTTTTCAGCTTGAACATCCATTTGTTTCTCAGTACTCTCTTATCATTTGAAAGTTCCATCAGCTCATAAGTCTGATTCTTCTGTAACGAGTTCATCTCATCCTGCATAGCCTGCATCTATTGGTTGCTATCTGGATGAAATATTACCTCCTGGAAGTTTTCTGGCTCCCCCTCATCTGTAAGAAGAATATAATCTGATTTCAGATATCTTTGAGATAGAATCGCTCTCTAGAGGATTTGTCCTGTTGAGGTTGATCACCTGACAACTGTGGAAACTGCAGTTTCTGATAGAGAAGGCAACTGCTTCCCTTGCTCAGTACTGGCTTCTTCGTCTTTAGCATCCTCTTCTTCTTCTGAGGAAATTTCTTGTCTATCTTCTGTGTTTGAGGCAAACTGAAATGGTGGTGAACCAGGAGCTGGTTCTGGAGCACTTAGAGTTGTTTGTTTTGATCCAAACATCTGGTCTTCATGGAACACAACGTCCCTGCTTCTGATGACCTTCTTAGCTTTTGGATCCCATAATCTATATCCAAATTCTTCATTTTTATAGCCGATGAAGATACGCGGAGTAGAATTTGCATCAAGTTTCTGTCTTTTCTCCTTAGATACATGTGCAAATGCTTTACACCCAAATGCTCTTATATGAGAATATGAAATCTTGCCGCCTGACCATACCATTTCTGGGGACTTCAAACTGAAGTGGAACTAATGGTGTTCTCTTAATCAGGTAATAAGCTGCTCTTACTGATTCACCCTAGAACGGCTTAAGCAACTTTGCCATACTCAGCATACATCTGGTTCGCTCCACAAAGGTCTGGTTCATCCTTTCTGCCACACCATTGTGTTGTGGGGTGTAGGGGACAGTCTTCTCGTGTCTGATACCATAACTGGAGCAGTATTCTCTGAATTCTCGAGAAGTGTATTCACCTCTATTGTCTGTCTGGAATCATTTCAGCTTCTTGCCTGTTTCTCTTTCTACCATGGCACGGAAGTTTTTGAATTACTCAAAAAACTTGATCTTTTCTTTTTAGGAAATACACTCATACTTTACGTGAAGCATCATCAATAAAAGTAACAAAATATCTATTACCTCCAAGTGATTCAACTTCAAAAGGACCGCAAACATCAGAGTGTACCAAGCTCAATAACTCTGATCTTTTTCCAGTAGATGTCTGGAACGAAACTCTATGTTGTTTACCAAATAAACAATATTCACAAGGGTTGAAGGGAATACCTTTGTTTACTATGATCAATATTTTCTTTGCAAGCGTAAACAACCATCTTTCTCCCATGTAGCTGAGATTCCGATGCCATAAGTTTGGTGACGTATCATCTTCAGCTATGTTGAGACTGTTTGCACATATCTTAGCACTTGATTTGTATAAAGTGCCACAGATATGTCCCCGTGCAACAACCATTGTTCATTTCTTCAATTTCCAAGCATTATTGATGAAGATGCTCTCATAACCCTGTTGATCAAGGGTTCTTATAGATATTAGGTTGAGCCGGAGATTGGGTACGTGCTGAACATCATTTAACACTATAATATAGCCAACACTGGTTTTTATTCTGACATCTCCAATGCCCACAATCTTTGAGAAACTTGAATTTCCCATCTTGACTGTACTGAAGTCTCCTACCTTGTAAGTATTGAAGAAATCCTTACAAGGAGTGGCATGATAGGATAATGTTGTATCTATCACCCATTCTGTTTCCTGGCTTGAAACGTGCAAGCAAGATTCTTCACCAGCGGACATGAGTAGACAATCTCCAGGAAGCGTCACTGCGGCTTCGCCTTCTTCGTGCTTTGACTGATTGCTAGGCTGATTCTGCTCCTTCTGTAACTTTCGGCATTCTTTTTTAAAGTGACCTTCATTACCATAGTAAAATTATTTTCCCTTCTTTCGCTGTCTACCACGACTTTGGGATCTCCCTTTGCTTTGACTTATGTTCCTTTCTCGACTTCTACCTCTACTATTTCTCTAATACCTTCCTTCTGTTACAAAGGCATCTGTCTGGTTTCCTCCAACTTCCTTTCATCTAGCCTCTTCATTAAACAAGGCGTCTATCATCATTGACATGGCGAGATTTCCATCTGGAGCTAAATTACTGAGAGAGACCACTAGCATTTCCCAGCTATCTGGTAGGAAACTGAAATTTGGTAGAGAGAACACTAGCATTTCCCAGCTATCCGAGCTTAAAGTCTACGGATTCAAGTTCATTTACAAGATTCTGAAATTTGTTGGTGTGTGCGGCCACTGAGATGCCACTTTTAAGTTTTAAGTTGACAAGACGTCTCATTAATAATGCCTTGTTTCGAGCAGTTTTCATCTGGTACATGTTTTCTAGCTTTTTCCACAGCTGCTAGGCATTTGTTTCCTGTGTAATATGGTGAAAAATACTATGATCAATCCACTGCCGGATCTGACCAATAGTTTTCTTATTCAACTTATACTAGTATTTTTCCGCTACATCAGTTGGTTTTACATTTTTCTCTTCAATTGGATCGAAGAGATCTTTACAATTCAGGAGATCTTTCATTCGAAGTCTCCATAGTGCGTAGTTTGTAGATGTTAGCTTGATCATCGCACCTGCTCCTGAGTCCTCCATCAGTTCGGCCTTAATCTGTGATTTGAGTGACCTTTTCTCAATGGTCGGAGTTGAATCTCAATAAACAGAGCGCACCGTTGAGTCTGGAATGGTGGAAAACCTTGGAAACGACTCTGGTCTCGTTCCAAAACGATCAAAATTATTTCGAAAACTTGAAAAATAAGAAAAAATGGAATATTCCTTCAGAAACGGAATGTTCTTTGACGTTAACGGAATATTCTCTAACGTTAACAGAATATTCTCTAACGTTAACAAAATATTCTATCCGTCCATTGGAATATTCTTTCTCCGACAATTGATCGAATCAAAAAGGTGTCACCGAAATATTCCTACTATCACCGGAATATTCTTGCCAGCGACAGCATATTCCAACAGAATATTCCTTCTCCGATGGGTCACTGGAACGAGTCACGAACCGGGTTGGTGGTGGGTGTGGGTTGGATCACCAGGTTTTAACGGGTCGAATCTCGTCTTCTTCCTGCGTCTAGCGCGTGGCCAGCGGGTGGAGTTAGTCGCCGAAACTGTCTCCGTGCGTGGGGTGGGTGCAGTTGCTTTTAGTGTCTGTTGGAGACGAAATTTTCAACAGAATTTTCATCTTAAGCTGATGGATCTAATGGAATCCTCCAAACTTGATTTCAATCAAGTTTCAAAATGGGTCTCTCACAAAAATTCACAATGCCAGCCTCCTTCCGGCTCTGATACCACTTCTTGGGATAGGCAGAAGCTCACAAATTACATGGAGACCAGAATTTAACGTGGTTCGGCCAATTTAGCCTACGTCTACGCACACAGAGAGGAGTTTTTCTATTTAAACAATAAACCAACGACTTACAGTGGTTTCCCTCAACTCTCACAGCATATTCTAATCTCTCCAATGGACCTCACCTAAGACACACATTCTCATTACAATTTTACATGTATTTATAGGAGAAATAAATGATGTAAACATGTGAAATGACAGTGGAAAATTCAGGAATTCCGGCGCCTACGTTTCCAGCAACTTCAGTCGGTGCCTAACTTCAATCTTCTAGCAACTTCTCTTATCACGTTGCACAACTGAAGTATTTGAAGTTTGGTGTTGACTATTCCAACATTCTAGTCTCCACCCCCAAGAAGAGAGGAATGACATCAACAAGCACAATGTCTTGAACTCTCTCATTACCTGTACCAGCCATAATTGCAGCTTGAACAGAGGCTCCATAAGCCACGGCTTCATCCGGGTTCAGACTCTTTTTAAGATCGTCGCGGCCAAAGAATTCCTCCAACAGCTGCTGGATCTTTGGTATTCTAGAAGAACCACCCGTAAGAACAACATCATCAACACTTGTCTTGTCCATCTTAGCATCAGCCAAACATTTTTCCACAAGCTTAATAGACTTCTCGAAGAAATCAATATTGAGTTCTGAAAATTTGGAACAAGTGATATTTGTGTTGAAATCAATACCTTCATATAGTGCATCCACGGAAATAGTAGTATCAAGTGCAGAAGAAAGAACCCTTTTAGCTCTCTCGCATTCAATTCTCAACCTTCTTATAGCTTTGGCGTTTCCAATTATAACGTCTTTCTTGTGTTTCCTTTTAATTACTTCTACACAATGGCTAACCATTCTGTTGTCGAAATCTTCACCTCCAAGGTGAGTATCTCCGGCAACAGCCTTCACATTAAATTTACTCCCTTGAATTGTAAGAAGTGAGACGTCTATCGTGCCACCACCCAAGTCAAAGATCAACACATTTCTCTTAGGAGTGCTACTACCCAACTTGTCGATGCCATAAGCAATCACGGCTGCTGTTGGTTCATTCAGAATCTGCATGACGTTGAGGCCTACAATGCTGCCAACTTCAATTGTAGCCGTATGCTGCGCATCATTGAAGTAGGCAGGGACTGTAACAACTGCATATTCTACAGGCATGCCCAAGTAAGTCTCCGCAATCTCACACATCTTTTGTAACACCATTGATGAGATTTTCATGACAGTAAATATCTTCCTTTCACCCTTGTAAGTGACCTTGATCTTAGGCTGGTCATTGGAACCTTCAATGACCTTGAATAGCCATAAGTTGATATCACTCTGAACCAAAGGATCACTAAGCTCCTACTAATCAACCGTTTTGAATCTACAAGATGGTAAGGGAAAAAAGGAGAAGTGAGTAGACAATAGTAGAGCATATGCTATATAGGGGCTAAGCCTCTCTCAAAAGAATTTTTTTCTTTTTCCCTTTCGATGATACCTTTTTCAAGAGACTTGTGTCTACTGACTAATCTCGACTTTACACACTCGGAGCTTCCTCAAAGATTAATTCATTCAATAAACCTCTAATATGTAACCGAGAAAATAATAATAAATTGATCAAGTTTCACATTAACTTAAAGAAATAATTGATAAGCTTACTCTAAAATCCTAAATCTGAATATTTTAATCTCCTACTAACTAGAACTAGTAATTCTACAAGAGAACCCATTGAACGATCATGTTGGAATTAGAATGAAAGAAAGCGTAAAATAAAGATCTACTTAACATCATAAGATTATAAAAAATGTTACCCATACTTCTAGACAAAAAATATATACAATCGTAAATTGGGATACTGTAGCATAACTGTTTTAAAAATTATGAATAAAATATACGAATTATATGAAAAATAAATCTAATAATGGACCCTATTATTTTCTAAAATAGTTCGTTACGCATTCACAATGCATATAGAATTACTCTTGCACGTAATCATAGAGGCTCATGAATATCTATTGAAATGGTCAACATTTTAAAATGAGAAGTGATATACACACAATATTTACACACAACAGATTTACAATATTTACATAATACAAATTATAAAGTAAGAGTATTTTTATAAAATTGTCTTATAAAATTAAGATCACTTTATATAAATATAAATATTTTACAATACATGTTGTGTACAATGTTATACAAATTGTTATGAATTTATCATTTCCCTTTATAAAATATATTATAGAAAGTGTTTATAAGCAAATCTGTAGATTATATATATAATGAAAAACGTTTTAATTATAAAACAATTATATAAAAATAAATTTATAAATTAATATAATTTAATATACTACATCAATTTTAAAATTATTTTTATTATAATATAAATCTAATACATGTTATCACCGGTCAAATAAAAAAAGTAGGAGGATTCTTCTTTCCTTTCGAATTTGTCATTGATTACGAGTCAAAATTGAAGATGAATCCAAATGATAATAAGTGCACATACAGTCCACCCGCCATTTAATTTTGTTTTTAATTTAATAATAAAAAAATATTTTTCAATATACTGATATATTTTTTTTGGATTTTCAAAAATATTTAAAGATATTTAAAAATATAAAAATAAATATAAAATATAGTTTGTACCCATGACTGACCTACTAGCATCACATTTTTTTTATTATGAAAAATGCTATTTTTCTCACTCCTATGGATCCCGTTCCCTATTCCGTTTAAGTTTTTTTTTTGTCACTTTTTTTATATAATTTTTAAATAAGTATTTTTGAATAATATTATAATTTTTTTATATTTTTAAAAAATATTTTAAGATGTTAAAAAAATTATGTAAAAAAGAATATATTTTTTATATGATTTTTTTAATATCTTAAAATATTTTTAAAAAATATCAAAAAATCATAATATTTTTTTAAAATATTTATTTAATAATCATGTAAAAAAATAGTGAAAAAAAAACCTAAACGGGATGGGGATCGGGAGCAACAGGAACGGGGTAAGTAGCAGCTTCCTTTTTTTATATATTTGGTCTACCTGCCCGGCCGCCATCTCTTTGCTATTTTGTAAGCATTAGGGAATTTTTTTTTATGGGAAAAAGTAACTTTCATTGAAACATAAGGAAAGATTACAAAACAAAGTCTACCCAAACGCTTTCAGTTACAAACAATGGGTAAGAGTCTGTCCACATTGCAATCAAAGGGACTTGCCAGGCATACCTGACAAGTTTAGCTGACAAGTTTGTAAGCTACCAAGTTGTGAAAATGACCTACATGCCTAACTTCGAATGCTCTAAAGCAAGAGAGAAGGGATTGGACCTCCTTTATGGTATTGTCTAATCTGCTCCATGGTTCACCCATGTTGTTACATTGATCGACCACGAGCAATGTATCACTTTCTAGAATTATGTGGTCGAAGTCGGAGTCAGAGTCCACAGGGGAGGTTTGTCAACTCTGACCCATTCCGATTTCGACTTTCCGACTTTGACTTGTGATCCGACTCCGACTCTGATATCTTATATATAAATGTAAAAAATATGTATTTTCATATCTTATTTTATATAACCATTACTTTTTTTTACCTTAATAATATTACTTTTATAGATAGATTATTAAATTAAATAATAGTATGACCTAATTATTATTCCCAAATAATTTATTCATAATAACATAATAGACATATATAATTATTAGTCTTAGACTCTTAGTAGTTTATAATACTAATATATATAAACACTAATATTTTAAAAGCTACTAATGCAATAATTTGTAATACTATCATATGCAAATTATTACAACCCTACATATAGACCCTACATATACTAAATACATATGGTATATATACATATACTAAAATATAAAGAGTTAAAGACTAACACATACTACATAGACCATACATATAGTCATAGACTATTACAACCCTAAATTGATAATTAAATGAAATAATAATATGAGTTAATATACTATATGTATTTAGGATTTGAGATTTAGAATTTGGAGTTTAGAGTTTAGAATTTGGGGTTTAAGGATTGATAATTAAATAAAATAATAGTATGAGTTAATATTATTATATATATCATTGTATCATAAGCTAATATAATTAACTTATAGTCTTATAAAAGTCATAGACCTTACATTATATCATAAGCCAATGTATCATAAATTAAAGTATAATATAATAGACATCTACTAATGTCATAAACTAATTATATAAATATTAATGTATAATAAGTTAGTAGTTACTAATGTAATACTAATATACTATAAGTATAATTTAATTTATAATTTTCATTAATGAATACTATAGCACAAGTTTAAAAATAACACTAATTGTATTTACAATTTAAACTTATCATATATATATTTTTAATTTTTATATATTTTCATATAAATATATAAGAAGTAATAAAATTTAAATAATGTAATATATTGTACCATAACTATAAATATATAACTAATCTATATATATACATATAAACTAATAAACACCCCTGAACGGCGTCGTTTCCTTAGAAACAAAAATGCCCATTGCCTGCGTTTGAAGAACGAAGGCCGATATTAAGGAAATGATGTTTTGGTTCCACACAAGGGCAAAAATGCCCAAAACTCCCCTTCCCCCCAATCATTTAAGTCTTCAGAAATCAGAATCTCTCTCTTTCTCTCTCTTTCAAACCCTAGCCACCCCTCAACTGAGTCCTCTCCTCACAGGCCACATCGACGCCTCCCTTCCCAGTGACGCTGTCTTTGTTGCACCTAAGGGGCCAGGGCAAAAATGCCCAAAGTGAAACCATCGCCCCCCCCCCCCCCCCCCCCCCCGGATTCAAAAGTACCATTCCTCTGCCTCCCATTTCCCTCGAAAGAAAACCCTAGCAGAGTCGACCTTTCCTACCTCCTCCCCTCATAGTGACCCGACAACCTCTTCTCCTTTCGCTTGAATCGCATCCCTTCACGGTAGCCTCTCTCTCTTTCTCTCTTTGTGGTAAATGGTAAGTTGCATCCCTTCATGGCTTTTGCAACCCAGACCCCTCACAAATCAGTGAAATTTTATTTGAAATTTAAGTGGATATAAATTGGGCAATATAGATTTTATAGAGGTTTGTGTGCTTGTATTTTTGTGAATTAGTCTAATTTATATATGATCAAGGTGCTTGGCTGCTTGCGTACTGTTAATTTGAAGACATCTATAATTTGAAATTCATGCTTAGAAAAGTCATCTGCTATTAATTAATCTGAAAGAACTCCATCTGCCCAACTCCGACTCCGCTCAGACAGAGTCGAAGTCGGACTCGGATCGGAGTATATAAAAGTCGAAGTTGAAGGACCACATTTCCGACTCTGACTAAGTCGGTGTTCACCCCTACCATCCACATTCAGTTTGACATAGCCCTAAGGAGGTTTACTCCACCCAATTTTTCGTTTAGCTCTTGTTTGTTGGATTTGGTGGCAATGTTGAGGCACTTAGTGAAGCCCCAGCATGATCCTGAGCTTGGATAGGTGAAGGCCAGTGTCTTCATGTATCCACTGGTTTCTTCTATACCAAAAATCCCAGATGGCCAAAACAAATTGCTCAATGTCTTGCTTGTTCTCTTGCTGAAAAACCTGTCGCTCTACATCTCCAAGGGGAACAGAATGACCTGGAGTTGGATTCACTATTTGTCCATATTGACTTGTTCAGTAAGAGCTGCTAGGCTTCTCTGAGTTGGGGGCACTCGACCACTATATGGACTAGAGTTTCTGGGTCTTGGTGGCAAAAGGGGCACAAGGTGTCCATGATTACACCTCCTCTCATCAAATTCCAGCGTGTTGGAATACTGTCATTGCAAGCTCGCTACATGAAGACCTTTACTCAGTGGGGAATGTCAAGCTGCCATATACCCTTCCATACCGTTCTGTTGGCTCTGTGTGTCAAGCTTTCCACTTCGTTTTGCTTAGAATGGGTAAACGGTACCCGATTTTTATAAAGTAAATTATGTTTGTAGTTTGCCCCCATATTAACTTGTCTGGCCTCGGAGTCATTGGGATACACAACTTGATTATTTCATTAACTATCTGTGGCAGAAAAAGACTATAGAGTCGTTGCATGTCCCACCATTTGGTAACTGGATTGATAAGCTCATTTACCTTAATGCTTGGAGTCATAGGCACCTCAGGGTCAATGGCTCTCGGATTATGGCTTGGAATCCAAAGATTAGCTCTAGCATCCTTCCCTCAATATTTGGATTGCTTCCCATGGCATGCCAAGCTGTGGAAAGGCGATGACCAACCTTTGCTTGGAACAGGTAGGGTTGAGAGTAGAAGGAGGAGGTGCCAGCCTTGCTTCACCAGGAGGGCCATATTGAAGTCCTGGAGATCTTTGAATCTCAGTCCCTCTTCCGACTTTGGCAAGCACATCCTTGACCAACTAATCCAGTGAATTTTTGGCTCCTCCTCCTTCTATCCCCACCAGAAGCAAGTCATTAATTGTTCCAACTCATGACATAGTGTTATGGGGAGCTTAAAGCAACTCATGGTAAAGGTGGGAATTGCAAGTGCCACTGTCTTGTAAAGTTAGTCTTTCTTTCCAGCCTTGTAATTTTTTCCACACCTTGTTTTTAATTTTCGAGAAGCATGCATTTTTGGCTTGGCCAATGATAGTTGGGAGCCCCAAGTATTTATCATATCCACAAGTATCCCGGACTCCCCAAAAATCACGAATCCTTTGCTGTTGTGTAGCTCCCACATTGCCGATAAAGATCAGTGCCGACTTCTCCTTGTTAACTTGTTGGCCAGTAGCCATCTCATACTCCTCTAACACCTGTTGAATGTTGGCACATTCCTTTATTGTAGCTTTCTCGAAAAGGACACTGTCATCGACGAAGAGAAGATGGTTCAGCCTTGGGGCCCCTCGGTTGATTCTTATGCTTCGTAAAATGTGAGTTTTAGCTGCATCATTAAGCAAGAAAATGAAGCTCTCAATGCAAAATAGGAACAGGTAAGGTGACAGAAGGTCTCTTTGTCTCAAACTTCTCGTAGGCTAGATGTGGCATGTTGGTGTGTCGTTTATCAATACCAAATATAACACCATTTGGACACAAATCATAATGAAGCTAACCCACCATCCATCAAACTCATATGGTGCATGATTATCTCCAAGAAAGGCCACTTTACGCGATCATAGGTTTTACTCATGTCCAGTTTTAAAGACATAAATCCTACATTGCCTTGCCATTTATTTTTCAAGAAATGTACAACCTCATGTGCCATAAGGATGTTGTCGGTGATAAGGCGACCTAGAACAACAATACTTTGAGATTCTGAAACTATCTAAGGAAGGAGAGGCTTGAGACGGTTGACTAGCACCTTCATCAAGATTTTATATATAACATTGCATAAGCTTATGGGGTGGTAAACTTTCGAACAAGGAGAGATGAGCAAGTGAGAGAAAGGTAAACATTCCTTCAAAAAAAAAAAGAGAGGAAAAAATGGGATAAAAAAAGGTATTTTTTTTCTTTTTATAAAAAAAGGCCAGTATTAAAGTAGAGTGGAAAAGTGGGAGACCTGGAGTCTTTATATAGAAAAATACTCAAGTTCCAAAGTGTATATAAGTAATTTTGAAGTCTTTTTTATTTTGGATGAGATGAATTCTAAAAGTTAAATAAAATATTATTTTTTAATATTATTATTATTTTATGTGGAAATATGAAAAAAGTGTAATGATAAAATTAAGATCAACTCTCAATCCAAACCAGCCTTATCATTTGATGTGATTTATTAAACTATAAATTTATTTTATATTATAAACATATCTTTTAGATTATATATTGCTTTACCGATCAGAGTTACGATGAGAAAACATACGCATTTTGAGGATAAATAGTTGAATAAATCTATACAGTCTCCCATTCTCTTTTGGAAAATGATATATACACAATATAATTATAAAATACATTTTACAATAATGTATTAAATGAGGAGTATTTTTGTAAAATATTATATGTGTATAAAGTATTTTACATAATTACTTCTCATTTAAAACTTGTTATAAAATATCTTGTATAATTATATTATGTGTGTATTACTTTTTTTTTTTTTTTTTTTTTTACACCACACTATTACGTTGACATGGCTTCTTTTTAAAATAGAAAACAAAAAGTAAAGTCTCCCTCCATCTCCGTATTGTCCCACATTCTCCCCTCCCCGTTTCTTTTTCTTCTCTTCGAATCTCCCCACCGTCTCTCCCGTACTCCCCCCTTACGTTCTCCCTCCATCCTATTTTCTTCTACGAGGACGATATAGTGACAAAGTAAAACAGAGACTAGATAAAGTATCTTCTATTTTGGTATTCCCTGTTTTGTTCTATCTCGCCTGAGTTGGATCCTTGGATGAATATTAATTGGGAAAAAGATGATGAGGAAAACAAAGCCCAAAGAAACCGAAGAAAATCTAACCATTTTCAATCAAGCGCGTCGATTTTAACCCTAAGAAAACATACAGGTGGAGAGGGCTCCTTCTTGATCCCCAAACCCTAGCTCGCAACAGAGAAGTTTTGCTTCGCTAGTTCTGGCCGTGTGCCCAGAAAACGATTGACGTGAGAGGAGAGACCGCTTTGTACTATTGTCTTTGTTTTCAAGACTTTTGGAACAAGGTTTCAGATTAATCGTTCATCGGCTCCACAAAAAGAAACCATTATGTTGCTTAGTGTTGGATTCAATGCCGAAGAAGAGGAACTGGCATCAACAGTCGCAGCCTTTTATTGCTGACAAAAATGCCTAAGTGGTCTCTCACCGATCGAAGCGAAGTAAGACGACTAGCTAGCCAACGGAGGCGTTAGCCGCCAGAGGCCGTACGCTGACAAGCCCAATCCAACGGAAGGGAACCTCTAACTTGCCTAACCAAAGGAGAAGAAAAGAAAAGAAGAGTAGTTGAAAAAGAAGGAGTACGATCACATCTTATGGAACGGGATTAGCTTTGGAAAGGAGAGTCTATCAAACACTCTCGAACACTTTTTATATTATTCATTATTTTATTATTATTTTTTATCTATTTTATTATTATTCATTATTTTTTTATTATATTCAATATTTTATTATTACTTTTTACATATTTTTTATTACTATTCATAAATGCTTTCGAACATTCAAAATCCAAATGTAACCTTAGCTAAAATTTAGGAATGCCTTGCGATCTACCTCAAGGCTAGGTTCAAGGCTACTACTGCATGGCCATGAGAGATTCAATTCAGGATTTTTCCTTGTGGTCTAAGGACCACAAGTCGAGAGACAGGATTTTTTTGGTTTTTATTAACCCTAACAGACAGAACATAAAATAAACTGAGAAAATCGAATCCTAATGATCCGTTTTCAACTTTGGAGGAATTTAAAAACAACAACACAAGGGACCGATGCTGTCGTCGACGCATGTAGGCCACGCACCTCCTTTGGTGAGTTGCAAAAGAGTCGGACGATAGGCACTGGTGCTCTAGGCCATACGACCTTACACGTGGCTGTGATGGACCAATCGATGGTGGCACACGGCATACTAATCTCCCACTGTAAATAACGCGTGTGAGTACCGCACCTCTCCAAGCGACGCGATTTGTTGCGACTGGTAGATCGACGTCCTAGGAGGATGATGGTGGGCCGCATGTAAGGTCCAGCTCGCCGAGAACAATTTCACATTTTCGTCGCATCTGTCGGCCACCCTGTAATACAAAATAAAAGACAACCCAAACAAAAGAAAAGGAAGAAGAAAAGGAGAAGAGAGAGGAGGGTCAGAATGAGATAGGGACGGTGAGAAAATGAATGGGAAGAGAAAAGAAAAATCGAAAGAAAAGGAAAATAATGGAAGGAAGAGTGTGAGGGTGATGGAGATGGAGATGGAGAAAGAGAAGGAAAGAGGGAGAGGAGAGGAAAGGACGGGGGGGAGGTGGAGCCGCTACTACCCCCCCCCCCCCCCCCGGTGGCGACGACACCATTTGAGCAAGAGACAAAGTTTTGGATTTCTACTGAGTGAGAGTGAGAGAGGAAAGACACACCCAAAGGTTGTTGTCATATAGCAGTGTTCTCAATAGTTAGATATATATATATATATACAGATACATATATAATTCTAATCCCTCCTCCACACCACCTTCCAAAACGGAAAAGTAGGACGATCCTCCTTCTGTTTCGCATTTGTCATCAGAAAAATCAAGTCAAAGAGGAATCCAAATGACAATAACTATATAGTCCACCCGCCATTTAATATATTTATTTAATAATTAAAAATAATATTTTTTTAATTTCTAAAAAACAGTTATGATGTCATTTTAAAATATCTGGTCATTGTATGTGATTTTTAAGAGCATTATCAATGGAGTAGTTAAATATTTACTTTTTGTAAAATTTAGCTTAAATCTTTCAAATCTTTCTTTATTATTTTTTGTTTCTATAGCACAGGTCATCTTCAACGTTGCTGGCATTTAAGTCAAGGTTCGACCGTCCTCCGGCCAAGATTCGACACACCGTCGGCATCACCAACATCAAATGACGCCGGCGACCAAACCCCCGATGATCCCAGCTCTCACCGACCTCCGGTAGCTTCCAACGCTCAGATCGAAGTCCAAAATGAGTTTCGGACTATTTGAAACCCATTTGACCCACCACCAATCGTTAACGGCTACACCGTTGACATTGCCGAACTCGTCTCACTCCGGCAACCAACTCCATAAAATTTCACCTCCGGCAATGTCACTGGTGTCTCCCATGCACCTCGCACGTCCTCCGGCAACAATGTTTTTATTTTTTAATTTGTAAAATAAATTTTATTAAAATAAAAAATAAGTATTTTAAAAGATATAGAGAAAAATTAAAGATGCTGATGGATAATGTATTATAAAATGAATAGCTAAAGTGAAAAAAATGGATTTTTGACTCTTTAAAATAGAAGAAAATTAACTATTCCATTGAAAGTGCTCTAATATGTTATTTCATTAAATTTGTACAATTGAGCGCGCTTTAAACTTAAGCTTGATAAATGTAAAACTCTAATCGCAAGCGATTTAGTCCACCCATCAACTCGACATGAAACCTACAAAATAAAACGAGGCATTTTGATCTTACCAAAGAGGAGGGGGGGGGGGGGTTGTAGGGGTCTAAGACAAGTGAGAGACTGGAAAACGGAACGGTTCTCCTTCCATTTTTCCCATTCAGTCATCTCCTCCGCAATCGTTCTCTCTAGTGAGGATGTAAAAAAAAATTGGAAAACTAGAAAACTAGTCCGAACCAATCCAAACAACACTAGTTAGACCAGTTTTGAATCGATCTTGTCCAGGACCAGTTTCTAGAAATACAAAATCGGTAAATATCAGTCTAGTTCCGATTCCAAGCAATTTTGGATAGAACCGGGCCGGTTTTATTACATATATATTTAAAATTATTATTTTTAAATATTATATATGATATGTTTTTATAATATTTATAAAATAAAACTTTAATTTTAAACATAAAAATTTAATTTATCATATGTTTTAAACATATTTATAATAGTTTTTTAAACCAGAATTTTCTTGCATTTTTTTTTTATATATAACAGTTTTTTTTTGCAAATTTTTTTATATAGCAGTTTTTTTAATAAAATAGAATTTTACAATAAACTACAATTTTTTTTAATAAAAAATATTTTTAAACCATTTTTTTTCTCGAAAAATATATTTTGTTTTTAGAAATTAGCCATTAATTAAAACTAGAAAATCAGACTAGAACTAGACAAAACCAGTAAAACCAGTGCTATCGGTTTTGAGGGATAATCGAGACGTAATCAATTTTGCATTTTGCAAAACTGACTGGTAGTACCAATTCGGTTTTATATTTTGGCTAAATCGGACTAATTTGGACCGATTACGCCCCTACACACTAGCATCTCTCTTTTGTAAATAATATAATGCAAATGAAGGGGCCTAGAGTAGCTACCCTCTTATGGCAAGTCTTATGTCTCAGGTCATGCAAACTCTTTCTGTAAGAAGAGGGTGCCCACGTGGGTACACTACAACAGTTGCGGGTTTTTTTCGCGCCTAACAGTCGCCGCAACAAGTGACTCAACTGTTGCAAATAGCTAACTACTGCGTTTTTTAACTCTCAGACAAATATTTGCCTTTTCCGGCGAAAATAACTCGCCGCAAATATCATAAAAACGCGCCGGAAATATTAGTTGAAAAATAATACTAGTGAAATAGTAACTTGTTTCACTAATATTCTGAACAATATGTTGAGCTTCAACTGTAATCTTTTCATAGTTGTAACCCCTGTTAATTAAGGAGCTAAAAAAAAAAAAAAAAGAAAACTACATCAAAGTTAAACATGTAGGAAATAAAATATTCAAAATCAAATGATTTTGAGTCAAAACCGAGTGCTTATAAGTTTATAACCAGCAACCCAAAATACCCAAGATCATAATCTTCAGCAACCCACTTCAACTTTTACCAACTTGAGCAAAACCAAGCACTTATAACCAGCAATTACATTATAAAGAAAAAGCCAAAATAAGCTACAGAAGGACTTATAGCATATACTTTGTGACTTCCGACAAATGTTGAGCTGCCACTACCATGTAATCCTCATGAATGTAAAATAAGAGAGATAAAAAAAATATTAGAGACATAGACCAAAGCTTGACCCAATTATCAACTAGGAGACAAATCTTTCACAAAATTAATTCATGGTGGCATCCTAAACTAACATATGATCTTTCCATATATACCTGGTTGAATCCATTAGAGCACAATTGCTTTTCACTCAACTCTATCCTTGCCAAATTGATTGCTCCAGTCTACTTCACAAAAAAGGTATTAAAAAAACAATGTGCCCTATATACACAACATGTATCAAACAGGCTTATTTCCCCCAATCAAGTGAAATTCTCTCTAAATCACCTAGGAGAATTTAGTAGCAACCATATCTTTGGCAGAAGATTCTAAACTGTGCCATGAATGAATACCTATAAAACAATGTGCTTTGAGTGAATAATTTGGTATGCATATAAAAAGCAATTGTTTATGAATATGAGCAAAAACATCATGAGTAGCCTAGGACTAAACCAGATTTAATAACATCACCTAGGACTAAACCATAATTTAATAACATGTAATTTTCAAAATACAAGAAAACATAGCAAAATAGCCATAATAGCATTCGGTTGGGGCCAAGAATAGGACATTTATATTTCTTTTCAACATAGAAAATTAACTACACCAAAACATAAGCTAAAATAACTTAGTTGGCTTCCAAAATCAAACCAAAATCAAATGGATTAAGTTAGGGTCTTGACTCTAATTGCAAAGAATTAATTAAAATTACCATTAGAGAGAAAGTAGTTCATCCCACTCTACCAACCAAATCATAAACCAATCAAATCATGTTGGAGAGTTGAGCAGTAGAAGAAAAAGACGCACCATGCCAATTATTGCTTAAAAAAAAATACTTATATCAATCAAAGTTCTATCAAATGAACAAAGTGTTATGGAATGATTACCTATAGTCTCTCTTTATGGGTACATGCTTATGCAAAAAAACAACACCAAATCCACAACCCCAGAAGTCAATACACACACACAAACACACACACACACACACACACACACACACACACACACACATATATATATATAAACAACATAGAGTATAGGCAAAACCAGGTTTTGATATATTGCATTGCAAAATTAAAATGACTAATTTTTTAAATAAACCTAGGAAAAAAAATAACCAAACAAAGATAAATCAATATTATTTCAAAAGAAAAAATTGTTAGAAAGCAACTAAGGCAGCTTGGCCTTCTCTAAAATAATCGGCAAAAGAATCTACAAATTCTTCCTTTGAAATAGAGAACAATGACAACATATTAACTGAATTCAAGTTCTTCTAATTTGCTCAGCACTCTAGAGTTGCATAAAACTTGAGAAGAAACCTTAATTTTTTGTGAAAGCATAGTATAAACAACGAGAGTAGCTCTCAGCAAACCAGAAAAGGCTAATCAAACCTACTAGTATGAATAAAATCCTTGGTTGCTTACTTAGGCTATTTATCTTGAAGAAAAATGTTAAAAAAATACATTCTCATCTCTACTAGTTAAACACATATAAAAAACAGGTTAAACATTGTCAAAACGTGAGCAAAAACTCTGTTCTATTTAAGGGGGTATGCCTATATGCTTACCAGAACCGAAAAAAAAGAAAGATAAATAGAGACAAGCTAAGAGAACATAACTCAAATAGCGAAAACTCTGTTTTTTGTACTGACGAACCCATACAAATTTAACCCTAAACTCAAATGGTTGTTGTCCATGGTGTGTGGTCTGATTTAACCCTACAAATTTAACTCTTAAAAATTGAAGGAAGAAAATTAGCGAAATCGAGAGGGAGAGGAAGAAGTTAGGGTTTGTGTATCAATGGATCTGAATTGAGGTTATAAGTTCAGGAGGGAGAAAGCCATTTTCAACCCCTAACCCAATCACACACATGCGAACCCTAGAGAGAGGGAACGAACGAACCTTGCATCCAACCACAAGATCAAAATAGTTGTACAAGAGGAAAAGAGAGGCAAATAGATTAAAATAGTTGTACAGGAGAGAGAGAGAGAGAGAGAGAGAGAGAGAGAGAGAGAGAGGCGAACAGATCAAAATTAGAGAACAAACGAACCCTAAAGAAAAGGAATGAGAGATGAACGGAGAGAGACACACTCACTTGCTAGGAGAGGCGGCGACAGTGTGGGATGGGAAGAAATCCATGACTAGAGAGAGAGAGAGAGAGAGAGAGAGAGCATGCTAGGGATTGGGATTTGGGGGGGGGGATCGCGTGTCTTGAATTTGATTAAATCATAATTTTAGTTTTTATGACGCACATATCCCCGTAATTACACTATTTCCATCAATTTTTATTGCGGCAATATAAAAAATGCCACAATAACCACTTATTACTCTGTTTCTTGCCGCAAATTCTGCAATGGGAAGAAGCTTGACCGAAGATGCCGCCAACTCACCTCGCCGCCAAGAAATATGCAACAAATGCCCTTATATATTGTAATGGTAGACTTCCCTCCATTGTGCATTACAAGCATGGAACGCGTGACTTTAAAGCCATGCGTTACATGGCTTGTAACAGATGAATGCATTATCTGTAGAATTATTTGCAATGTAATTGCAAAACAAAGGCTGGCCTTTAAGGCCAGACATGAGGATGGGCTATATATAACCCCCCCTTACTTGGTTCTTAGTAATGATAGCAAACCAACTGACTCCACCTCAATGCTGCCTCAACACTCCTCATCAGTAGCGCACTATGCCAACAATGCAGAAGAAATTCCATCCCAAGTTTTAGAATCCTCTACATGCAAACAAACCTGAGGACCTTTTTGTATTTTCTCTGTTAGCATCTTCTTGGTATTTTGGTTGTACAATAAGGGAATATTTTTGGTTACCTTTTGGCTGTACTGCCTTCTTCATGACTCACGCACACCACATGCTTGTGCAAAAGTCCAAGCTATTTCTGTTATTCCTAGCTCTATAAATAGAGCACTGTGTAAACATTTTCATGCTATGAAATAGTTGAAATTATGTGAATATCATATTGTTTTACATGATATCAGAGCGCCAGATGAAGACTAGCGTCTCCCCATGGCTGATGATATCCCTTCTCCGAAAACTCCATCAAACCCACCCGCTCCTTCCCTTCTTCCTCACCTATCTCACCTTGTTTCTGTGAAACTTACCAACGACAACTTCCTCCTATGGCGCACACAAATGGTGCCCTATCTCAAAGGACAGCAGCTATTTCACTTTGTTGATAGCTTTGTTCCACCTCCCCCTCGTTTCCTCTCCGATAATAAAACCCCAAATCCAGCCTACACTACCTGGTCCCAAACTGATCAACTCATCCTTAGTGCCTTAATTTCCTCCCTCTTCGACAATTTAATTGCTCAGGTAGTTGGTCACAACTCTTCCCGTGCTGTGTGGTCTGCGTTAGAAAGACTTTTCACATCCAAATCTCATGCTCACATCATCCAGTTACGATATCAACTTGCCACCATCTCAAAAGGATCAAGCTCTGTTTCTGACTATTTTAGCAAAGTCAAACATCTCTCCGACACTATGAGTGCCTCTGGTAACCCTCTCTCTAATCCCGAATTCATCTCCTATCTTCTCACTGGCCTCAATAGTGACTACGATGCCTTTGTAACCTCTTTTACTACTCTTATTGAACCTCTCTCTCCAGAAGAACTATATGGCCTTCTCCTCACCCATGAAACTCGACTTTCTCACTCAAATCATCTTCCTAACTCCACAAACTTCTCTGCCAACTACACCTCAAACTCTTTTCAGTGTGGTCGCGGTCGTGGCTCTCCCTCTAGAGGAGGCTACCGTGGTCGAGGACGCGGCCGTTTAGCCCCTCCTCAGTCAACCTCTCCTTCTCCACTTCCACATAACAAGCCCACTTGTCAAATCTGTGGTAAGATTGGCCATCTTGCCATTCGTTGTTATTACCGGTTTGATCATGCTCTTCAAAGTGACCCCCCCAAATCCCTCACATCAAACTACACGAACTCTAGTCCATCATCAGATATGTCCTGGTACCCCGACACTGCTGCGACAAATCACCTGACATCTAAACTCGCTCACCTCAATGTCAACTGCTGTCCCTATGGCAGAAATAAACAAATACGGATTGGTGATGGAAATACACTCCAGATAGCAAACATTGGTGACTCTACTCTTCCTACTCCCTCTACTTCCTTTCATCTAAAAAATTTGTTACATGTTCCTGCCATTACTAAGAATTTAATTTCTGTACGCCAGTTTTGTATCGACAATTCAGTCTTCTTTGAGTTTCATAGTTCTCATTTCCTTGTGAAGGATTCAAAGACGGGGAATCTTCTTCTTCGTGGTCCAACCAGTGATGGTATCTACTCCTTCCCAACTTCCGTTTCTCCTCCTAAAGCCTTTGTTGGTGAGAGGACCTCTACGTCTCAGTGGCACTCTCGTCTAGGCCACCCCTTTCTTCAAATTGTTCATTGCATTCTCTCTACTCACTCTCTGCCTCTCTCAACTCGTGATACTTCACACAAATGTTCAGCATGCTGCCAAGCCGAAAGCTCTCAGCAACCCTTTCGTGACTCACATCAGCACTCCACTAAACCGCTGCAGCTTGTTTACTCTGATGTATGGGGCCCGGCTTCGGTTGTATCTAGAAAGGGTTTTCGTTACTATGTAACTTTTCTAGATGATTTTACCCATTATACTTGGTGGTATCCCTTAATACAAAAGTCTGATGTAGTCAAAGTTTTCCTTCAATTTCAAGCACATGTTGAGTTACTCTTTAATTCTAAAATCATTTCATTACAAAGTGATTGGGGTGGTGAGTATCGTTCTTTAAATAACATTCTCAAACACAAAGGTATTTCACATCGATTATCTTGTCCCCATACACACCAACAAAATGGTGCCATTGAGCGAAAGTATCGTCATATTGTTGAGACGGGTCTAACTCTTATGTCTCATGCATCTCTTCCTCAAAACTTCTGGGCTGATGCATTCCATACTGCCATTTATCTCATCAATAGGCTACCTACACCAATTCTTCATCATATATCCCCTTTTGAAAAATTATTTTCCAAAACCACTGATTATAATTTTCTCAAGGTTTTTGGATTTGCTTGTTGGCCCCATCTTCGGCCATATAATCAACATAAATTAGATTTGCGATCAAAACAATGTCTGTTCGTTGGATATAGCGATAATCATAAAGGGTACCGTTGTTTAGACATTGAAACTGGGCGGCTTTACATCTCATGGAATGTTGTTTTTGATGAATTTCGTTTTCCCTGTGCCAAGCCCATTCATCAATAACCCACTGCTGAGCTTCTGTCCACTTCCTTACCATCCATACTTGGGTCACATCCAAACTCGTTTCCCTCACAACAGCCCACTTCCTCTCCAAGTCTTACGCTTTTGTCCCCTTCAGTAAGCCCACCTAAGCCCAGCACTACTAACCCAACTCCACGAGACTCCCACTCAGACTCGGGTCTTCATCCAATTCTGTCATCATCTTCTCCCGAGTCCTCTAGGGCTTCATCCTCGATTCCTGCCTCATTTTCTTCCTCCTCCGAAAGCTCTTCTCCATCTCCCATCATCACTCGAGCCTGAACCAACACCTACAGACCTCGAAAATTTCTCGATGGTACAATATTATGGCCCCCTCCTCGTAGTCACTTAACCACCTCTTCCCCTGTTTTCGAAAACCCCACCTCCTACACCGAAGCGGCCAAACATCAGCCATGGAGAAAAGCAATGTCTGATGAATTTCAAGCTCTTTTGCAGACTCACACTTGGACACTGGTTCCTCCTACTGACATCACCAACATCGTTGGCAACAAATGGGTCTTCCACACCAAACGTCTCTCTGATGGCTCAATCGACAGATACAAAGCTCGATTGGTAGCTAAGGGTTTTCATCAACAAGCAGGTATTGACTACTCTGAAACTTTCAGTCCTGTGGTTAAACCGACCACAATTCACACTATCTTATCTATTGCTGTCACTGAAAATTGGTGTCTTCGGCAATTGGATATTAATAATATCTTTCTTCATGGTGACCTTCAAGAAAAAGTCTACATGTGTCAACCCATTGGATTTGTTAATCTCGATCATCCCAGCTACGTGTGTCGCTTGAATAAGGCCATCTATGGCCTTAAACAAGCACCACGTGCTTGGTTTTCAAAAGTAAGCAGCCGACTTCTTGAAATTGGTTTCATTGCCTCTCTTGCTGATCCATCTCTTTTTGTCTATCAACATAATTCTATTATTATTTACATTTTAGTTTATGTTGATGACATCATTCTCACTGGGTCTTGTTCTAATGCTATTGCTTCGGTTCTTCAGTCTCTAAGTACTTCTTTTCCTTTAAAGGACTTGGGCAACCTTCGTTACTTCTTAGGTCTTGAGATAAATAAATTTTCAAGTGGTATTCATCTATCTCAAACCAAATACATTTGTGATCTCCTGAAAAGAACTAATATGGACCTAGCCAAGCCTGTAAAATCTCCCATGGCCTCTTCCACACGTCTTTTTCTCACTGATGGTCTTGAATTTTTTGACCCCACTTTATACCGTAGCACCGTTGGCAGCTTACAATATTTGTCTCTTACCAGACCAGACGTTGCCTTTGCTATTAGCAAAGTTAGTCAATTTATGCATGCTCCTAAATTACCCCACTGGTAAGCTGTGAAGAGAATACTTCGGTATCTCAAACACACTGCCACCTTCGGGTTGCACATCAAACCTTCCACCTCTTATCATCTTCATGCTTTTACTGATGCTTACTGGGCGGGATGTCCTAATGACCGTCGCTCAACTGGTGGTTATTGTGTTTTTCTTAGTTCTACACTCATTTTCTGGAGCTCCAAAAAGCAACAAACAGTGGCTCGATCCAGTACTGAAGCCGAATATAAATCACTTGCCAACACCACTGCTGAATTATTGTGGATTCAATCAGTTCGCAAGGATCTTCATGTGTTTCTCTCTCATCCTCCCACACTTTGGAGCGATAATTTGGGTGCAACTTATCTCTCAGCCAATCCTGTTCTGCATTCACGAACCAAACATATGGAAATCGATTTCCACTTTATTAGAGATTGGGTTACAGCAAAAACATTACATGTGGCTTTCATCTCATCTCGTGACCAGCTTGCTGATGTTCTCACAAAGCCCCTAATTTCATCCCGGTTCATGTCATTACGATCGAGTCTCGCCATGGTTCCCATGTTGGACTCACGGGAGGGTGATAGCAAACCAACTGATTCCACCTCAATGCTGCCTCAACACTCCTCATCAGCAGTGCACTATGCCAACAATGCAGAAGAAATTCCATCCCAAGTTTCAAAGTCCTCTACAAGCAAACAAACCTGAGGACCTTTTTGTATTTTCTCTGTTAGCATCTTCTTGGTATTTTGATTGTACAATAAGGGAATATTTTCGGTTACCTTTTAGCTGTACTGCCTTCTCCATGACTCACACACACCACATGCTTGTGCAAAAGTCCAAGCTATTTCTGTTATTCCCAGCTCTATAAATAGAGCACTGTGTAAACATTTTCATGCTATGAAATAGTTGAAATTATGTGAATATCAGATTGTTTTACAAGTAATAATCTAAAATACACAAAAACTCTATTTTAATTTTTTTTTGAAATAATATTTAGATTGTGGATGTGTTAAGTATTATTCTAGTTTTACACTACATAGTATACTTCGCCACTAAAAAGAAATAGTTGAGATTTATTAAACTGGATAAACTTATAGAGCAACTTAAAAAGCTAAGCTAGAGGATTTTCCGCTGTGCTTTCTTACATTGGTATACAGGTTTTAGTAGTTCCCAGTTTACCATATTTAATTAGCATCTGCATGTAAACTGTATGGGTGCTATTTTTTTGTCCTACATTTTTTTTGAAATTCTATGAAAGCCATTCGCACACAGTGGTGTTGCAAAAATTATAAGAAAAAAAAAAACTCCATGAGAGTGTTATGCATACTGAGTTTTCTTATTTGTTTGGAAAACTTTTATCTATGTGTAAGCGGCTGAGCTGCCATATGTCTGGAAAACATGCATCAAGGGAATGCCCAATGCATTTTGCAAGCACTAAGCTGTTGCTAGACGCACCCCAAAGGTGCTACATGCACCGCCTACGTGTAGCGCGCACCACAGTGGTTTTTGGCGGCTGTGTTTTTTTCTATTTTGTGAAGTACTGTTCACGTTTACATTAACCATCTGGAGGTTGAAGATGATCTTTAAGAGACACTGGGCTATTTATTTTTGCTGGGCTTGGCTTATTTTTCAGCCCAATGTTGTGTTTTTTTAACCATAAAGGGCTTGGGCCGAATAGGCCTATCAATTCTTAAAAAAATGGACCATTTTTTGCGGCCCAACTAGGGGGAGATTAGTTCAGTCTGGTCGGTCTTAGAGGACTTTGAAAGACCGGACCGAATACATTCAGTCCAGGCTTTTCCAAACCTGGACCGGACCGAACTTTAAATGTGACTGGACCAAACCGGTCCTTTTCGGTCTAGTTTTGTCCGGTCCATTCGGTCCGGACCATGCAACTCCAAATTTATTTTTTTACAAAAATTAATTTATACATATATTATAATTTATACTACAACTCTTATAATATGTCAAGTGTTGACATTAATTTATTAATATGTACTAGTACTATATACTATAATTATACATTAAAATATATAATAACACATTGAAACAAATTTACTAAATATATAAAGTTATAAACTTTAGACTTAGTACTATTTAGTATTTATTAATACTATTACTATTTACTATGATATATAGTAAATAATTATACATCAAATAATACAATAATACTTTGATACTAAATAATATAAATAAATAATAAATAATATATATTATATAATTAATTTAAAATTATAGTTTATATATATATATACTTTTTAAAAAATATAATTTATTGTATAATCTGTCCGGTTCGGTCTGATTCGGTTTGGTCCAGGCCTAAAAATGTTTGGACTTAGACCTAGACCGGACCATACCTATTTCGGTCCTAAGTTCTTGGAGCGCGACCGGACCAAGGCATACTTGGTCCAGTCTCGGTCCGGTCGGTCTTTCCGGTCCGGACCGGTCGATGCTCTCCCCTAGGACCAACCTTATATGTAGTTGAGCCCATTGTATTTTTCTACAATGGGCCCATTGTAGATGAGCCTTGAATGGTACATATATATCTTTTAATTTTTTATATTGTATGAAATATTATTTTTTTTATGATATTTTATATATAATATATAATTATAAATAAAATGGTTTTGTATTATATGATAAATTACTAATTAATATAATATTAAATTTTAAAATCTTATATCATTATAGTATATTGTAGTTATAATAATATTATATCACCATATATTATAATATACTACAATATATCACTATATTATATATTATAATATATCACAATAGTCTATAATACAATAATAATATATTATAATATATTACAAAATATTATCATTATATTATTATATACTATAATATAATATATTGTATAATATAAAATATATAATATATAATATATAATATATAATATATAATATATAATATATAATATATAATATATAATATAATGTATTAAAATTGGACCAAACTGGATTGAAACCGTTTAGGATAAAAGTACCGGTTTACGAGTGTAACCGGAATGGTATTAGTTCTTCAAATCTCAAAAATGGATATATACCGATCAAGTTATAAATATGTCCAAAACTATACCAAATCAAATCTGTTACACCCTTATCAGTGACGGCTCAAACCATGAAAATTTTGATATAGCTTTAAAGCAATATATATTTGTCAGATGTGATTGAACCAAAAGTACCTGAGTTTGAGATTTTGGATTGGTGGAAGATTAACTCAATTAGGTATTTCATCCTTGCAGAAATCTCACGTAATGTATTGGTCATCTCTATTTCCACAGTTGCATCCAAGTCCGTATTCAACATATGTGGACATGTAATAGACCCATACTAAAAGCTCATTAGTGTCAGAGATTGTCCCAGCACTAATCTACACATAAAATTGGTTGAGTTATAAACCATTTAGTTCTTGGGAGGTGGAAGAGAATGTAGAGAGCAATAAAATCGAAGGTAAATACTTTTATTTGTTAACTTTGATTTTTTATTACTAATTTATCCATTTAACTAACCTCTACTTCTTTTTCTTCTTAAGATAATCTTTCTTCAACTTCAGCAACTTGCATATGACTCTAAATAAAACATGATGGGGGTTGGTATTATCATGAGGGATGATAATGGGGTGGTGCAGCTGGCACTGTGTTCAAGCTGAGAAGGGGTGGCTCACCTAGTTATTGTAGAAACTTTGGCTTTGTGGAGAGCATTGCAGGTTCGTGCTGAGTTGAATGTAAATGAGGTTGTGTTTGACGATGATGCACTAGAAGTGGTCAAGGTAGTAAACAAAAGGAGGAATGTTGGAGTTGGTATGGTCAGGTCATAGAGAATTTAAAGCAAGCCTTGTCCTGTAGTCAAGGGTGTTCAATTCAATACATAAATAGAAAAGGGAATAATGTAGCACATTGTTTGTCAAAACTAGCCATTTCTAGTGAGTTAGAAAAAGTTTGGATGGAAGATTGTCCAAGATGAGTGAATAGCACGGTTATACAAGATAGAATTTCTATATGTATACGCTGATATGGAATGTGAATACAATTTTACTTTTAAAAAAAGCAAATTGTATATGGACTCCCGCCCAAAACAGCAAGCTCAATTCAACATATTTTTCCTGGCCCCCACATTCTTTTGCATGCCAGGCAATGCAGTTCTTTGTGGCAAATCATCATACCTTTTTTGTTATATTGCTAGAAAAAATAGAAAAAATGATTTTATTGATAGAATGACATAAATAGGTTATACTTCAAAAAAAAAAGCATTGCATTCTTCTTTGATGATGTATGTCTTCAAGCTAAAAGTGGTTGCATTTGACAATGATTTCTTTTTTTTTTTACATTTGTCACTCTGTCATTCCCATCACACTTGTTCCACTAGATGCAACAAACACCTAATTAATGAATTTTTTTTAAATGAAAACTAATTTCATTAAACAGATATTGAAAATAGTTAAGAGCTTACAATAGAATGAATACAATGAGGGTATTCTTCTATATCATAAACATCTTCTGAAAGTGTGAGCAACTTTGTTTGCTTTCTTGATGTGTGTGACGTTTCCCAGTTGCAATAATCATTCAGCATCTACCTTGCATCTTTGATGAGGAGACCCCCTAGACTCTAGTTAGGAATCTGACCCCTTAGTTTATCTATAACTTGTTCGGAGTCCCCTTCAAATATCACATTGTTGGTGCCTAATTCTTTGCAAAAGCATACCACAATTAACAAGTCGTGAGCTCCTACATCAAATGCCTTTCGTTTCTAGGATTTTCGTACTCTTAATGCTCCAATAACTTGGCCTTGGTGGTCTTTCACAACAACCCACACACCTATCTTGCCTGCCTCCATTCTCAATGCTGAATCCCAGTTATCTTTGTAATAACCTGCTTTTGGTTTTCTCCATGGTTGATCTCCTTAGTTTGTTGTCTATTGCATCCATTGCAAAGGTGTATTTGCTTCATTGTAGAGTTGCAAAGACTCTTGGTGCTCTGTGAATTAGAGTAGTAGGATGTATATACTCCTTGCCATGTATGACATCATTTCTTTTAGACCAAATTCCTCTCGTTATCAATGCTGCTACTGCAAGATTATTCGGCTCAATAGTTAGGGCTAAATGGGACCAAATATTGAAGAAATTATCACTCTTTATAGTCATTTTCTAGATCTTGGTGCTAGCCTGGTTCCAGACATCCTTAGTTGCGCCACATCCCCAAAAAACATGTCTAGAAGTCTCTGATTCTGATTGGCACATAGAACATTTATCAATTTCCATCACCTTCCTCTTTTTTAGATTAGCTAAGGTGGGAAAACCTTTATTACAAGCCCTATAAAAAAATAGTTTAATGATAGGTTCCATAGTCAGCTTCCATATACTCTTCCACATAGGTGTCTCTGTCTGTTTCCTAGATGTTTCTCCTTCTTTTGTAGCTTCAGGAGTCGATGGTGATGGTAGCCACTTTTGATATTGTAGACTTAATTCTTTGAGAACTGCCATACAAGTTTATTTGACCTTCCTCTCAGACTTATAGGGATTGCTTTAATGGCCTCCAGTTCAACTCCTAAGACTGTTTCTCATAATAAATCATCCATCTAAAGTTTTTGAGCAGGAGTAATAACATCATTCACTTATAGGGATTGCTTTAATGGCCTCCAGTTCAGCTCTATGTAATAAGTCTGACAAAGTTTCAGCACACAAGATAAAAATATAGGGGGATTTGAGTCCCCTTGCTGGATGCCCCTAGAAGGATGGAAGAATTTTTGTGGCTCACCATTCACTAAGATAGAGTAAGTAACTAAACTAAGGTAGTTTTGGATTAGGCCACATCAATGTTGAGGAAAACCCATCTTGATCATAGTAGCTTGCACAAAACCCCATTCTACCCCATCGTAGGACTTGCTCGTGTCCAATTTTAGTGCCATAAAACCTCTTCTCCCTTTTATCTTGGATCTCATGGTGTGTAGGATTTCATAAGCAACTAAAAAATTGTCATAAATTAGCCTACTAGGAACAAACACACTCTAATTAATAGATATGAGCTGGTGGAGATAACCCTTTGGCCTATTTACAATGGTTTTAGAGACAAACTTGTATAGGACATTACACAAACTTATAGGCCTAAAATAAGTCACTTTTTGGGGTTCTTAACTTCTTGAATAAGGAATATATAGGCATCATTCATCTCCTTAATGGACCCATTTTGGTTAAGAGCTTGTGGTACAAACCTTGTGGTTTCCTTCCCCACTACACCCCAATTTTGTTTGGTAGAAATGGACAAGGAATCTATTGGGTCTAGAGCAATTGGATGGATTCATTTGGAAAACTGCCTCTCAGACCTCCTCAGCACTAAAAGGCTTCATTAAACCATCCCTTATTTCTATTATGACTTTTAGGCTAAATGCATCCAGACAAAGATCAATATTAGCAAAATTAGAAGAGGTAAATAGAGATGAGAAAGAACCTGTAAGACAATCACTAATGTCCTTATGCTCATGGAAAATATGACCCATTGAGTTAGCAATCGAGGAGATTGTAGTAGTCTTCTTTTTTTGATTTGCTTGCATGTGGAAATAGTGAGTATTCGTTTCCCCCACCCTTAGCCAGTGCTGCTTTGCACATTGTCTCCACTTCATGTCTTTTTTAGCTAGGCAAGCTCCACTTTTTGTTGCAAGGTCTTCAATTGTGCTACACGTGTCCCATCACCTGAATCTTGTAGCTCACTGATTCTGGCCATGTCTCGGGTAGTGTCCTCTTTTTCCTCTTGCCTGATCCTTTGATTCCACCACATAAGATTTTGTTGGCATAACTATAATTTTTTTTTCAGGATGATGGCCATATTGCTTCCATTCACCCTTTGTGCCCGGACTCCTCAATGAGGGATTTACTTTCTTCACTTAGTTCCTATGCATGAAAACATTTTGTCTCCTATGGTAGCTATTTGTCTGCTGGTGTAAGCAGATATTTAGTGGGGAATGGTCTAAACTAACGTCTTGTAGAACATTGCAAAAACTTGATGAGAACCTCTCAAACCATTATGAGTTTCCAAAGGCTCAGTTAATTTTTTCCTTGCTAAATCCTTCCCCATGTCTATTATTAGCCTAGGTATATTTTTGACCTTTGTACTGAAGATCATGGATCCCACAAAACTATAACACTTTCCTAAAGTTCTCAGCTAGTAGAAGGGTATGCTAATCCTCCCACCTTCTCTTTGTGATGGAGGATCTCATTGAAATCCCTTGCACAGATTCATGGTATAAAGGGTTAGGTTTCAACATTTTCAATTGCACCCATCTTGTGAAGTTGATCACTTTGACCTCCCATTCCTTTTTCCATAAAAGAGCTATTTCTCCACTAACACCCACACTGTCGACTGCAAATCAACCTTTATACTGTAATTTTCTTCTAACTTCTTCCATCTTTTTCCTATTGCATTTGCTCTCCACAAGAAAAGTCAAATAGGGACACTTATCCTTAGTTAGCTTCTTAAGGGTTAGCTTCTTAAGGGTTCGAATTGTTTGAGTGTTCCCAATCCCCTAGCAATTCTAAGAAAGTAGACTCATTGATATAGGCAGGGTTGATTACTAGCCACTACCCCATTATATTGGTTTTAAAGTTCAACTTCACACTTCTTAACTTTTTGGTTTTAGAGGGTTCTTTACAACCTATACTAGCTCCCTATTTTTCCCCTTGGAGAGAAAGAGAGTTTGAGATCTCTAATAGGGGTGTATTTTTACTGACTATTTCCCTAGCTTTCATTTTTCACCTATCCGTTTGCCTGCTAACAAGGATCTCATTTTTAGTGTCATTGGGTCCAGCTCCAATCAACTGTACCTAGTATATTTCAGGTAGGGTCTCAGCAAAGGGTACCTCGGGGAAACCTTAGAAACTGGAGGCCTTTAGGTCATAAATTTCTCCAACTACTATGATAACTAACTCCGTAGTTTGGTACTTGGATCTGATTACATTCAACAGTCCAATCCTTCATCTTCAGTAAAGACTAGTAGTTGTCCCGTAAGTCTTATATTGAGATTATTATTCTTTTGCTCCACCCCCACTTGTTGTTTTTTAACTTTCTAGTCCTTATTGCTTCCTCTAAGGGAGGGGTTTTGCTACAAAGGACACTCCCTATGTGCTGGAGGGGTGTAAATGGAATTGCTATTCTTTTGTCCCCCATCTATTTGTTGTTGTTTGGAGATGGCAAGATTTTCTTTGCAGCCTTTAAAATGACCCTTCAAGTCATCCTTTATGTTGTCATCCTTTTATGCTTTTTTGTCATCTCCCCTAGTCTGATCTTGACTACTATTACTTTTCCTCTCTTCTTCTTCGCCATACTTTCAATTATCAAAAAGTGAGGTATTCTTTGCTTGAGCCCTGAGTTAGGGGCCAAATTCCAACGCAGGTTTCTCCTCTTTTTGTTATTCCATTCGTGGTTTTGGGCATACTTGACCCTTGTGGAAGAGAACCCCACATTGGAAACAAAAACTTTGAAATCTTTTATATTTGAATGAACTACAATACTTCTGTTCCTCTAACTCCAGCCATTTTCCATGTAACATGGGTTTGTGCATATTCATCGTTACTTTGATTCTAAGGCACCTTTCCCACGCCGAACCATCAGATTTAGCATCCACCCTAATAACATGACCTAGGGTTGAGCCTAGTTTTTTCCCAATGTCCTCATTCATCGCCACCATTGGAGATTGTGGCATTGAAACCAGAAAGGTTCATGCCAGAATTGAAGGTCGTTAATGGAGATCTTATCATTTATTTCCTGTATGGAAATTATATTTTGGTAAAAAAGAAACTAGGGTCTTCCACTCAAAACCCAGTTTTTATCCTCTACCTTTAGAGATTCGATTAGGAAGCATTGCTCACTTAGGTCTTTAGAACACACCCCCTCTTATAATCTCCATACCTAAGCCATTGTTGACCTAAATGCTTCACAGTTAATTCCTCTTTCGGATGGCACTTTCTTGACTAAATAAATATTTCTTGTTGCAAACCCTTCCTTATAGATGGAGTCTTTCCCACCTCCCCATGAGCTATTCGTTCATTGGTTTTCATTTTCCAAATCTCAACACCCTATGAGACTATTCCTTCTATCAAGAGAGAAAATGTCACCAACCCTACCTCTGTCTTGAGAAAGAAAGAAAGGGACAATCAGTGAGAAATTCTTTGAAACATTTGAGCAGAATCTAAGTACATACGAGCATAATACTGCTTTCAATCATTGAAAATAAGTTGTGACACATGGTATGGCAACCAATTCTATTAGGTAATTTCTTCTTGAATGTGTTTAATCTTGAGTTGGAGTCAATGTTTAAATAAAATGAGATGTTAAATAATCTCCATTTTTGTGCAGTATGGAAGAAAATTATGACAAAGCATGAGGCATCAAAGAATATTCTGATAAGAATGCCTTTGGACCTAATATTCATTGGAATTAATATTGTACTTAAGAATTTTCATATATATGAGAAACTATGAAACTCCTTTGTGCATTTAATAATTCTAGTATGAGCCAGCCCATGGAACATGAATTTGAGAGTGCTACTAGAAGAAAGAGGAGACATTTTCTTGGTGTTGAGATGGAGGAAAAAATTAAGGATCTCCGTATGAAGTCTGTATTAACCTTATCTATTTTCTTTTACGGTACTAATTCTTGTAATAGAAACTTTGTCTGATCACGTCTATGCAAATCCAGATTCAAGATGTGAAGACTAATAATGCATAATCTGGATATGCAAATCCACTAGAATGATCCAGAAAATATTCAACAATGTTACTTATTCTATTAATTATTTTATTATTTGTAAATTGATGTTTTACATTGGGATGTAACAATAATATTATTTATTTTACATTTTCATTTATTTTGTTCTTTTTTTTATTTCGGACTTGATTACTATTTGAGGTGTTACATTATAAGATATTTCGTTCTTTCATATGAGCTAACTATGCATCACATTTTGGGAAAACAAATGGGAAAGAGAAAAAGTGCTGAAATAGTACAACTTGTCATTAGAAGCACAAAACATAGGGCAGAGGAGCAGAAACAGAACTTCAAAATATATGCCAACCTTAGGTATTTCGCCCAATGCTTCATCCAGAGCTATTCTCAAATCTCCTCTCCCCAAGCCAAGCCCTTGGAATAGAACTGCTTAGTTTGAAAGTCATAAGGAACTCAATCAATGCTTAGTTTTAAAGTCATAAGGAACTCTACATGTCTAAGCAAATAAAAGTTACTGTAGAGATCACCTCGAGGTCCAGTAGAGCTTAAGCACTGAGTAAGTTTAGGGCCATGTTAATTTATTTTAAATTAATTATTAATGATATTTATTGTTTTTTAATTTAAATATTATCTCAACATATTTTAAACACATATCTCAATCTATTTTATAAATATTATATTTAAATATATCTCAATAAAATTTATTAAATACTATTATTTACATATTAACAATTTGAGATCACACACCCAAACGCAGCTTAAGAGATTCGTGAGCTCGTTTGGTTTAGAAGTTAGACCTGATTAAGTTCTCACTTAAAAATGTCAACATTTTTTCGAGTTAATAGCCAACAGTTGATCAAATAGTTGAACGGGAACACAATAGTCAATAGTTGGTAAGTTGGTCATATAGCCATCATGATACATTAAGAACGGAAAATCGAATTTATATAAATACGAGAAGTAAATGACATGACCACCCAAAGAAGCCTAATCCTTTTTTTTTTTTTTGCAAGTGATCTAATCAATAAAATTGTAAAAAATGCCATTATAAAATGGATAAATCTACATACTTTAAGAAAATATGTAGAGTACTTCCGCTCTTTTTTTTCTTTTGACTTAATGATTAAGAAAATATTATTTACAATTTTTTTTTTCTTTTTAAAAATGTTTAAAAACATTAAAAAATTGATGTAAAAGAAAAACAAAAAGACAAAAAAAAAATATATAACTATCAGGATCGAGATCCTAAATTAAAAATCACGTAGGGAGGGATGTAAATAAGAAGAAAATTGAAAATCCTAAATGTAAATAAGAAGAAAATATAAAACTCCGAAATTAGTATTTCAAATTTTTTACTATATATATATATCTAATTAATTACTAGTTTTTCCGACAAGATAATGTTATTTAAATGAATCTTATCAAAATTTTATAAAATATTTTAATTCAAATCCTAAGATGCTTCAAAATGTCCAAATGATCCCCTTACTCTATCCTAGTGGAAGAAAGCTTCTAAATAAATCTGTCAATTAATCAAACTGCAAGACATTTCCATTACCTTATAGATCACAATCTTCTATTATATAAATTTTCACATCAACATAAAATACAAAATTTACAAACATTAGCATCTTACTTCTCATAACATACTTTTCACAGATAACAAAGTCAATGCCATTTCATTCCTCCTAATGTAGTAGAGCCCACCCCTTCCCATACTTCATTGAAGCCTACTTCTTGGTTATCAACACCTTCCATGTTGCAGTCGCAGCAGCCACGACCATTTGCATTTGCTAGCCAAAAAAAATACCAAAACTTATTATTAATAGAAAAAGGAACCTACAAAAACATGCCAAAACAACCAATCTCATATGTCCCAACAACTCATATTATTAATAGAAAACAGACAAACGATATAAATCATCAAAAACTAGTTTAAAGTTACGTACTTACATTTGGTAATACCCATTGTTAAAGTTAAAACCAACCGTATAGGAGTTCATTTGTGAAACATTTTTCAGATAAAGTAGTCTAAATTTAACAATGGGTCATTATTTGTGCAACCATAAGTCATCATTCAACTTTTCAAAATGATTATAAAGTAGGAGGTCTGTTTGTTTACCTCCTTAAATGATTAGATACATAATGTTATTATAACATGCATCTAATGAAGACAAGTATTCTCATATGTGCAAACAAGTATTAGAAATAGCCAGCAGGTGACCATTATGTTAAACAGAATATTAAAAAATGAATTCTCTAAACAGGATTCTATTATATTTAAATAATTTACTAAACACAGTAAGTTTGTAAACCTTTAAGCCAAAATTTTCTACACAATTCTAAATCATTAACTAAACACAATTCCCACCTACGTCAGGCCATATTATTAGCTTGGAGAAAGTGTGAGATACACTACCTGGGACAGCAAGCCAATGGAACAAGATTAAGTACACCAATTGCTACACCATTTACCCATATACAACAATATAGGCCAAAGTAGTTGTGTTGAGTAAGTCTTTTATTTTAATATCTTAGTTCTCTCAGCCTAACATATATAGATCATCTATAAATTCCATTAATTTTCTGTAGATCAAGTGCATGTCAAGGTGAAATTAATATATCCATTTCCTCAACATCCATGCATACATTAGGTGCTGCTAATAATTGGTAGTGGGGGAGAAAACTATAGCCATCGAAGAAAATGAAAAGAGTGAAGCAATTCTTTTAAACATAAGATACATATATTTAAGCTTATGAGATAACCACCTTAAATAAATCTACCATAACTCATGAGTATAGAAATGTACACGTATATATAAATATATATATAGTTTATAATATGTAACAGCCAATATCATATAATAAGGCAGTATCATATAATATCCATTCACTTTAAAAATTAAAATAGAGATCAAGTAAAGATACGAGATAACAAATATAATAACATGAGAGAAATTGATACTCCATAGCCTCTTAGACAAGCCTAACTTCTTAAGCCAATGATCAAGTTAATTACATAATATAAATTTCACTATGTGCTCAATTTTTTGAACAGTAATTAGGTAAAACACATTAGTGGTAGTGACAATGAGAGTACTAGCAATGAGAGGCTGATAGGCATGCAGTGACTAATCTCAAAAGCATAATAGCTTCAAAATGAATGATAATAGAACTTCTCAACATGCACTTGCAAAATTCTAGATGGTACTGGTCACTAAAAGGATAGACCAAATAGCAACAACAATCACATTGTTGATTGTGATGAGATTGAATAGGTACAAACCTTGATAAAGAACTGGCCAAACCTAACAAGGTCGGAGTGGTCCCCATGTTTGCAATGCATATCTTCATTTCCTCCTTCGGACAATATCTCTAAACATCTACTCTAAAATTAAAATAATAATAATAATAATAATTAAGAAAAAAATTGTCTTAATTGTAGAAAGAAAGATAATAGATGATTGAAATTTTATACCATTACATGCATACTTTAAGCCATGCAGAAACAGAGCATGTAAATGCCTTCAAAGTTGGAGGAGGTGATCTCAAAGATCTCTCAACTTCAATAAGAGATGTTTCTACAAACAAAACTACAAACTACAAACATAATTAAGGATTTATTTTACCGAAACCCACAAACAAAACCACAATCTTTAAATTCCTTTGTCCTCAAAGATTTATAATAGAGTCTAGCAAACATATAACTGTTTTTGGATAGATAAACTCCCCCCCCCCCTCCCCCGCAACAAAAAAGAAGAAGAAGAAATCAATAAAGAAAACATAGAAAAGGCAAAGAAGTTAAAAGGCACAATTTTTATAAATTTTAAGTAGGGAAGTCCCCAAAACTTAAAATAGTTCTTTCTCAGAAGATAATTAAATACTAGCTTCGAACAATGGTTCTCCTATACATTTTGTTAGCATATTTGAAAGACTTTAATCTATGACTGATCTGGAAAGACTATTATTAGGTTTCTAAGTCAAGTTCACTAGATTAGGCTTAAAAAGAACTATTCTAGTAAAGGTAAAACATACTAAAAGCTTACCGAGGTTGGAACAAAGCAAAATTCTTAGAGCAAAACAATTATTGGAAGCTTGCCCTAGGTTGGAATAGGTACAAAATTTCCAAAGCCACCCTAGGCTTTCACTTCTTGCAGATTCAAATCTCCAAAAATGAAAACCAAAATTTGAAAGTTTACTTATGTTTATCAATCTTTTGAAAAAATTTAAACTAGGATTTCACCGTTTGAAAATGAGAGAGCAAGAGAATGAGAGATGAACGGAGAGGGAGAGCACGAGAGAGATTACTTGTAAGCGAGACGACGTTAGCGTGAGAGATCACAACGTGAAAGATCTGTGTGTGTGTGTATGAGAGAGAGAGAGAGAGAGATGAATGAGTATCAAGGATGGGGAGATGAATGAGTAAGAGCACTCTTATTAAATTGGCTAAAAGCCATCCTTCAAAAAGTGAAATTTTACACAAATATAAAAAAAAAGTACTACAATTGATCAAATATAACAATAAATTTTGTAGAAAAATGTTCAAAAAGTACTTGAAGTAAATCGTAAAACTATACCAATTGCCAAAAAATTAAAATAATTGCCAAATTACACACACGTCAATATATATGAGCCATTTGTGCAATTTAATCGTATTTGTGACAAAGTATTAATGCCAAAAAAACTAAATTATTTGAAACAATAATAGCTTCGGAGTTGGCAATAAATTTTTTGATATATTTGTGGCACTACTAGCTAGTCGCATAGATATTTCTTGACCACATGGTCAATATTTTTGCATCACAAGAATAATACATTTGTCAAGATCTTTGTTGCTACAAATATTAAATATACTACTCACGGCGAAATTCCACTTTGCAACAATTGGATTTGGATGGAATTAATTATTTGCGACAATTTTTGGTATATTCGTGATAATTTCATGCGCCGTTTCTGTTGTAGTGCTTGGATCATACATTATAATATTAAAGTTACTTTTACCTCACATCTCGATCAAAATCAACTAAAAAAACGTTTTCATCGAGACTGTGTTAAATACATGATGCATAAGAGTTCATTAAAATGTTGTATATAGTACTAGACGTTGCGTACTAATTCAGTCATTAAGGTCCACTAGTCATAACGACCAATAATTAATACAGAATTAATTAAAATCACTTAATTTATTAATAATTAATCAAAAGCCAAAAGTCCAAGAGGTCGTAATCTCAAAATGAGGGCCAAGAAAGAGAAAACATGAAAACAAAAGATGAAAAGATACGACGCAAGCGTTTTTGTTTTGACGGGAGACTCGGATTAATGGATCATTCATACTACCCTCTTAATTAATTAATTAGCTAGCCTCTTCAAGGGGAAGCTTTTTTCCCAGAAAAGAAAATTTATTATATATATATATATGCAGTACTGTGTGTGAAGTGGAATTAGAATCTACGAGGAAACTTATTTATTCTCTGGCAGCTGGCTATTAAATGTTTCAAAATAATTTTATGTATAACATAATTTAATTTAATTTAGAAGATAAGTTTTATAATTTAAATCATACTTCAATTAATCAAATTAACAACCTGTACTAGCACTCGCAAAATCATCACCGACATATATATATACATATGACGAAAACCAGAAATTACACACCATAAATATCAAATGTTGCATGCAACCTGAAGACTGAAACGAACTAGTACTGCAAATTTAAACACCCCAGCAATAAACCTAGTACAAACCTTACAAGGTCGGACAAACAAAGTGATAACAACTTTAGTGCGCGGCCCGACTAACAAAGTGGTAACATATATATATATATATATATATATGTATATATCAATATCGCGCGTTGCAACTTTAGTACTACGAGTTCCATTCGGCAGATCGACCACATATATATATATATACATATATATATATATATACCAGTCATATTGATCTCTAACTTGATCAAGTGGAGCCGCTCGATTGTTTATGTTGGTTGATCCTCTGCAAGAGGGGATCGTAGTAATCTTCAGTGTACTGTTTCAAGAGAGTGTTCTTGATATAGGACACGTCTGCCCCCCCATCCTGAATGCTCTTTAACGACCCTTCCAAATACCCGATGGCTTCTTTAATCTCCTTCTTCAATGGCTTGCAAGCTGGATCCTTCTCAGCATTTTCCATCTTGCACTTATAACCTTCCAAAATTCTCATAGCCTCGGCTTTCAAATTGTTTATATTATCGTCAATGGTTAGTCTCCCCCGCATGTCTCTGGCGATAGTCATGATCCTGTTGCTCTCGACGGATGGAGTCGTACCCGCCATGATTGCAGCATGGACAGCGGCTCCATAAGCAACTGCTTCATCCGGGTTCTGGCTCCATTTATAAAGCTCCGCGCCATTAAAGAAATTCTGCAACAGCTGCCGGACCTTGGGTATTCTGGAAGAACCACCGGTAAGAACGATATCATCCACACTTTCCTTGTCCATCTCAGCATCAGACAAACATTTCTCCACAAGCTTAACAGATTTTTCGAATAAATCCTTGTTTAGTTGATCAAATTTGGCACGGGTAATAGTTAAGCAGAAATCAACGCCCTCATATAATGAATCAACGACAATGTCAGTCTCAAACGAGAAAGAAAGAACTCTCTTTGCTTTCTCACACGCTGTTCTCAACCTTCTCAAGGCTCTGACGTTTCCATTAATCTCTTTCCCGTGCCACCTTTTAAATATTTCAACACAATGGCTAACCATTCTGCTGTCAAAATCTTCACCTCCAAGGTGAGTATCTCCAGAAACAGCCTTCACTTCGAATTTCTTTCCCTCAATGGTAAGAACTGAGACATCGACCGTACCGCCGCCCAAATCAAAGACCAACACATTTCTTTTAGGACTATTATCAAGCACCTGCCTGTCAAGACCATGAGCAATGGCGGCAGCAGTTGGATCGTTGAGCACGCGCATGACTTTGAAGCCTGCAAAGCGGCCAGCATCCATTGTAGCCTCACGCTGCGCGTCATTGAAGGAGGCGGGGACTGTAACAACTGCATTTTCCACAGTCCTTTCCAGGTAAGACTCCGCTATCGCACGCATCTTTTCTAGCACCATTGAAGAGATTTCCACGGCAGAAAACTTCTTGGTTTCATTCTTATAAGTGACCTCGATCATAGGCTGGTCATTGGAACCTCGAATGACCTTGAATGGCCACGATTTTATATCGCTCTGAACCAAGGGATCACTGAATCTCCTACCGATCAACCGTTTTGAGTCTGTAAAATCAAAAGAATTATGGGAACTAGGAAGAAGTGATTTTAGAACGAACGATATAATCAACATGAGAAAAGCTTGAAACAGGATGGGTGCCAAACATGATTTCAGACCATCCAATACGAATATGCCACGTAAACATTTTATGAGAAAATGAAATGAACATAGATGCACGAATCGAATCACCTCTCTCTCTCTCCTCTCGTCTCTCTCCCTCCCCTTGCCTCTCCCCCATCTGCCTTCCTTTCTGTGCACTTTCTACACAGAGGCCTAGCCTAATGATTTTGGGTTGGATTCTTACATTCCTCTTTACATCTATCCCACCTTTTATGTTTCTATCACAATATTTCTCTACCATTTCTTTAGAAAGCTATTGGAAAACTTGATCAATCTCATACACGAAAAAAAAAATCAACATTTTTGGTCCCTTTTATTTTCCCCCAAGGTTTCTAATAATCTAAACCAAGGTCGAGCTCTGAACTGCACAAGAGTTTCTTGGCATTCTGAAAGCTTTGTTGGAAGTAAGAGCTCCCATGTTATTCTATTGTTGCATAAATAAATTAAAAAAATAAACGCTTTTCCTCAAGTTGTTGGAGATTAAAATCTTGAACTTGCAGAATTCTTGACAATATTTTCAATCAAAGATTTAGAAAGCGATTACAAGTATGTAGTATGGCTGAATTCGGATTGAAATGGCTGTGGGGTTTGAGATCCGTTTGGCCAGTATTTTCCAGCTTTTCTATTTCTTGTAAAATACTTTCTAGCAATTAATTAACTCTCCTCCAAAAATATTATCAGGGCATATATACATCAATGTACAAAAAATATATAGAATCGAAAGTCTGAAATTATAAAACTGAAACTCTAAAAGAAACCCAGATGGGAGAAAGAGAGGGTGAGAGAAGGAGAGAGATGATTCTGTCTTACGTGCTTCAGTGCATCTGTGATCATTTCACTTACCCATAGAATGCTTACATGGCATGCTCTTATTCGCTAGTATAAAATAATATTTAGCACCCATCCGACCCTAAGCACCACTCAATCAACATATTGGTCATCTCTTTTCAAAAAGAAGAAACAGAAGACAAGTTTTCTCTCTCTTCTTTTTATTTTTTAAAGGAAAAATAGGTAAGATAAAATATAGCCCAAAAAATAAAAAATAAAAAATAAAAAGGTAAGATAAATTATAACACATGTTTGAAGAGTAATATATATGAATATATACAGGGGCGACCACCCCTCAAAGTTTTTAAAAAATTTATTTATAATATAAAAATATATAATTTTTTTATATATAATTAAAATTCTCTCTCATATTATAAAAAAAAAAATTACCCACCCAAATATTTTTTATTAAAATTATTCTTCTAAATCTCAATATACATCCACTTATATTCTAACTTTTAATTTTATTAAAATTTAAATTTCAACTCACATAATCTTACAGTTATTCTAATAATCTAATTCTAATAAAAAAATTGATTATAAATTTATATGATTGTAAAATTGATTGATTATACTCTCTTGTTTAGTTTCATTCTAACTTGTATGATTGTGAGACATAGCTTATTAAAATCTAATAGCGTTACATCATTAAAATATGAACAAGTACTCGAAAATATTACTTTTTTGATATATAATTTTTTTTAAATCATAGAAAAATATGAACAAATACTCAAGAACAATTGATTTTTAAAAATAAAACAAAGAAAAATGTAGGCGATTCGAAGAGTAATATGCATTTAGAGAGTTCGATAATAATAAAACATAATACTTCTATTATTAATGATCATTCTTCTAAAATTTATATGTATCGCATACTTTATCGATCACATCTCTTAAATACAAAATCCTGATTCCACCCCTAAATATATATATTTTATAAAGATCCACTAAAAATTTTAAGAACGTTTTGACACATAAATGACACATAATATAATCAGAGAGTAATGCTACGGTACACAATTTTGTGTATATTTTATAGAATTGATAACGTAACAAAAATGCAATATCAGTCAAAATATTAATATATATATATAGAGAGATATATAAAGATAAAAATATAATAAAAGATAAACATAAATATAAAACATAAATCGTTTTAAAAGTAGATTTTTGAAAAATTATTAATTTAATTTAAATAAAACGTGATTATTAATTAATTTTTAGTTGATAATTTAACTAGAATATGATTATTAATTAATATATAATAGGTATAATGTTCAAATAAAATAAAAATAATTGTACAAAGATACTAAAAAGAAATATTTTGATATCATATCATTTTATTTGTCGTTTTGAAATATTTTATATATAAATAAATTATATATATGTATATATATATATATATAATTAGTCTAATCTAAATTAAAATAATAAAAAAAGGAAAGGTCAAAACACAAATATCGGCCGGATCGAAATATCGTGTACTGATCGATATTTTGGCCAGTACGAAACATAGACAGACCAGCCCATACAACATATTTTGGCTACAAAATTAAAAACTATGAGGTGTACCATCTTTAGAAGAAGTTGCTTAATTATAACTTCTTCGAAAGAAGAAAGAAAGAGAGAAATTACTGAAGATGGAGTTCTTTGGGTTGATGACGATCTGGTTCATGGCGGCATCACCGATGAAGCACCGCTTATCGGTGAATGCGACACACGACGGCGTCGTTCTTTGCCCTTGATCATTGACTATTGTCTCTACTCTATCATGCTGGAACACAGCAACGCAGGAGTACGTCGTCCCCAGGTCTATCCCTATCGCCGGACTCGACATGCTTCTGTCCGCAATTCTCGACGTCCGGCTCAACAATCACAAGGAAAGATTGATAGAAGTTCGAAAAACCGGTTCGAGAATAACGGAACGAGCGAGAGGGAAAAAGAAGGGAAGGGGTATTTTTCATGTAAGAAATCAAGAATTCGAATCAAAGACTAGCTTGTTCTATATTCAGCTATGGAAGAAGACCGAGGCCTTTTTTATAGAGTTTTTTTCCAACTTGCTTACGGATGAGTATGACGAATGCATGTATGACGTATGACGTATGGCGCGACGCGTGTCACCTCATTCGATATTTGCAAATAGTTTAATCAGAAAAGGAAGTTCTTCATTATGAATTTTTCTTTTTTTAGCAAATTAACTCCATTAAACTAGAATCTGGTCCAATATTGGTGGAAAATACGTCGCCAAATCATGGACGGCATTCAGGTCTAGTTTTTTTTTTTAAATAAAATATTCAATAAAATATTATTTTAATTTATTTTTTAATATTAATTTTATTTTAAATTTTGAAAAAGTCATTTTAGAATTTATAAAATTAAATTTTTTATTTTATTTTATTTGAAAAAATAAATCAGACTTTATGATTAATGATGTGCAGCTACCGCTATACTGTTACACACTGATTTGAAGAAAAAAAGAAATACTATAATTAGAGACAGGACTAAAATTTTATTTTTGGGGGGTAATTGATAAAATATGTAATAAATATAAATTTTATAAAAATGATCATCAGTGATATGTTTTGTTATTACTGAGTTTTCTAAATATATATTAATCTTCGAATTGTTTACGTCTTTTTAAATTAATTATTTTTAAATATTTGCTCATATATTTTTATGATTTAAGAAAAATTTTATAGATTAAAAATAAATTTGAAAATTTTGTAATAAATAATGATATAACGCTGTTAAATTTTTAACAAACTATATCTCATAATCATATAAGTTAGACTAAAACTAAATAAGTAAATATAATCAAGTAATTTTACAGTCATATAATTTTATAATCAATTTTTTTATTAGAATTAGACTGTTAGTTGAGTAACTGTGAGATTATATAAGTTGAAATTTGAGTTTAAGTAAAATTAAAAGTTAAAATATAAATGAATATATATTAAGATTTAGATAAATAATTTTAGTAAAAAAAAATTTTGAAGAAGGAGATTTTTATATATTTTTAATTTGAGAGAGAATTTTAGTTATATATATAATTATATATATTTATATTATAAATTAATTTTTAAAAAACTTTCGACGCCTCCCCCACCCATTAAGCTGGATCCGCCCCTGACTATAATTATGACTGAGTATGCAATTACTTCCCCCCACCCATTAAGCTGGGTCCGCTCGTGACTATAATTATGACTGAATATGCAGTACAGTAGCTATTATCAAGTATTGTTCTATCAGTATACGAGTCCATGTTCAAAGTTTCAAACTCGTTTTTATTTTTTTATATAGAAATTCTAAGGTGCATGCAGTTGAGGTCTTTTGCGCCCGACTTGAGTGGCATATATCACGTCAGTCCACTTATTTCAAATTAAAAAAAAAAAATTGAAAAGGAAAGAAGAGGAAAAAATCACACTTGTTTCAATATTATATGCACAATTGCTTTTGAGTTGATATAATTACATCCACCATTAACGTATCCTTTGTTTCAATATTATATGCATCCACTTGCTTTTGAGTTGATATATGTTTATGTAAGACCTTAACCGGGATATATTTAATGTATCCACCATTATCGTATCCTTTGTTTCAATATTATATTCATTCACTTGCTTTCGCATGCTTGCTGGATCATTTGTTTGAATATTTAATGTATCAACTTGCTTTCATTTCTGGATCATTTGTTTGAATATTTAAATGTGATCATGTGCTTTCATTTCTGCAGATAAGACCAAAAGAAGTCTTAGAAAAAGCTCTTGATATGGTTCAGCAATTTGAAAAGAATTACCTATATAAATGTGATCATGTCTTCTACAAAGGAATATAACATTACAATCACTGATCATGTCAAAATAAAGTCTTCTACAACCTATTCCAATAAGCCAAATATATCCAGTGTAGCATTAAATTATTTACAGTGGATGAAGGCTCATACAATTTCAAACTAAGAAACAACAAAACAAATTAAATCCAAGAAGCAATGCCGGCACATTTATTGGTTTTCTCAATAGCTTCTTGATCCCCATCCGACTGTTGTGCCCGCTCACTAGAACTGACCTGTCCTGCATCTGTATCACAGATATAAGGTGAGTGTCTGAGGGTCTCGAACCACTTCAATTATAATTTAAGAAGTTTGCTTAGGCAATATTTTAGTATGCAAAACAAGAAAGCAAGAAAAAAAACTGTTATCACTAATTCTAATTGCAAATTTACAGGCAATAAAATAGTTATCATCTATTTCTAAATGACAAAGGAAACAAAAAAACCCACTTCATTTACAGGCAATAAACTACTTTATTTATTTTTGTCGACTGTAATGACAACCAACAATCGAAATATTACTAATTCTAATTGCAAGTGCACATGTTCACAAATCTGACTTCTTAAGAGCAGAGTTGCGAGAAGGCATAGGATTTAGTGCACATGTTCACAAAGCAAGAAAAAAAACTGTTTTGAAGGTCAGCTTGGCTGCTCCTGGAGTTTCCACCTTCATGCTTCAAATTCCACTTGCAACCCTCTCCACCTCATACAGATTACATCACATCCAACCATTTATCACACATTTCATCCTTGTTCCAATATTATAAACTAAATAAGAAATCAAATGAAAATACCCAGAATCTTCCCTAAATCGAAATTGTAGGTACTTCATATCCCCTAAACAAATAATTAATGGAGTGGGGTTCACAAAGTTAGAACAAATCCAAATTATCTACTCTGGTTTAGTTTCGGTGGAGGTTTTGATATCTGATTAGGCCATAAAATGTATGCCATTTTTTTATTTACCTAAAAAATAATGTCACCACCATGCACACCACCAAATTTGGATCTTTTATAGCAACAAAAATACACCAAGCATTTACAACAAAGCTTCAAGAGAAACCGTAGAGATCGCAACTGAGGAATGGGTTTCAAGTGTTTACCTTCCTCCGGAGTCAAGTTGGGTTCGTCGGAATGAAAGAGAACGAATGGGTCGTCGGCGTATCGGGCTGGGGAAATCGAAATAGCAGAGGGAGAGAAGGAGAGAGATGCGTCGCGGCAGGGGAGGAAGGAATGAGGCCGAAAACGTCCGAGGGCTTCGTGGGATGCTATGGGTTTGAGAGAGGGAGAGAGGGAGATGGAGAGAAGAACGAGGGAGACGGAGAGAGAGACATAGGAAAGGGCGAAAGGTCAATTAATTCAGTGTGGGTAGCGCTATAATTCTCTTTCTCAAAATAATGAGCTGTCATCGTATTATTGGATGGGTGTAACAGAACTGTAGCTACATTGAAAAGTAGACGCTCAGGACACTCTCCTTAGATAAATAATGGAAGGGAGAGTGTATATTCATATGACTTCTTTCCTTTATTTTTCTTTAAGGCACTAATAAAGGTAAAATTTTTAAGTGGGCGAGGGTCAATGGGTGCAGGCCTCCACTGTTTACTGTAAAATTATAAAAGTGGTGTGAACATCTTTCGAAAATCAATTTTTTTTTTTATAGATTTTATAGATTTTTTTTTTTATATTCTTAAATATTTAAAACAAAACTTCATTATTAAAAAACCACTTACTTCAATAAAAAAAAAATTAACATAAAATAGTATTTCTCAAATTATAAATATCTAAATTTTATATGTTTGGTCTCACTGCCCGTACAGTTGTCAATACTAATATCTCTGTACCAAAATTTTATTCCTCATTATAAAAAAAAAAAAAAGGTAAAAACATGTAGTGGACAATGTAAAATCCTTATAAACAAAGGGGTTGTAGTCTGTGTAGCTATTGTAATAACAGAATTTCAATGTTCATGCATGTATTCAAAGTGTTCTAGCCTATAGGTCTTCTGTTCCAAAATTACCTGGTTGTCGTCCTTTTTCTATTTGTTGTCCCATTATTTTCTACGTGGATTTTTATTTTAGTCATGTTTTATCACTTCAGATGTGATAGTAAAAAAGGACAAAGAGTCATGTTCACATCATGGTTATTCTAATTATTCGAGAAGAAGGATTACAAAAACTTTGTCACATCATGTTCACATCTTCATGTTCACATCATAGTTGTTCAAATTAGCTAATCTTAATTTTATATTTTTATTTTCTTTTATTCTATACTTAAAAAATTTTATATGCCGAATATGAGCCTTCTACTTAACATAACTCATATATATAATATATATAGAAAAAATCTTTTATTTGATCCGACTATAAAATCCAATAATGCAATCCTCCAATCATTTATTGCCATATAGGCTTTCCACCAGCGTTATTGTGTCGCAACACCACGTGAAATCAACAAGCTCAAGGCATCAAATAGAACCCCACCCCTTTACATCTTGCACTGTGTTCCCACCCCTTCCCCTTTGTAGCGACCCCCTCCCCCCTCTCCTCCTTTGCAACCCATAGCACTCCTCCTCTTCACATCCTGCACAGCATCCCCCTCTCCTTCCCTTCGCATCACATGGAATGGTCAAATTGGGGTGGCAAACTAGATTTTTTTTGAAAATAGACTCTAAATAGAAGTGTCATGTACCAGTCATCTCAGCTGAAACATAAAATATTGATCGGTACTAGTCAAAACAGGCTGGTACAGTCGATATTTTAATCAGTACGAAATATTATTTTATATTGTACCGATTAATGTAATAGAATGAAATATTTTAATTGTACTGATTAATACGATATGAATTTTAAAATTATGCCAAAAATATTTGTAAAATAGAGGAAATGAAAATATCTAATCAAGGTGCCTGAACATCAAATGGATGAACAACAAACGTACTCAAATGGATTTGAGAGAAATCGAGAGGGATGTGAGTTTATGATTCTCCATTTTCCTCACAGTCAAGGAGTAGAACAAGAAAATGTTTATCGAGATGTACAAATCCATGGTGGCGCAGGGCCATCTGGTTCCTCGCCAAACAACAAAATTTTGCTTTGATTGGCAATTTTGGTTTTTTATATTTATATTTTAGTCTTATTTATAAAATAACGAGACATGTAATTTGAATGGGTATTGCTAGGGGGCCGTTAGTCTGCCCCCTTCAAATGTCCATTTTTTTTCTTTTATTTTTTATTTATTTTTTACAGCATTTTTTTTAAATACTCATAAATATTTTTTAAAAAACAAAAATATTATAATAATATTAAATAATATTTTCTCAATCATTGAGTACAAAAACAAGACAAATAAAAAAAAAAGAAAGTAGAACATAAAAATAGGACCTCCATCGACCTCACTATCATTTTATAATTTTAATTAGAGGCGTTAGCCATCAAATATTATTGAAAGGTTTATATATTTGATAACTGATCCTCCAAATATTTATGATAACATTTTTTTGGAGTTATATTTTGTAAATTTATTTATTTTATATCAATTTTAGATTGACCCATTTTTTAGAAAAATATGCAGAATTTAGGTGTTAAGAGTATAAATATTATTTATCTTAGAAAATTAAAAGAGAAAAATTCTAAATTTGGAGTACATGAAAATTTGGAATTTTAAGAGGGTGGTGACGAGACGTGTTTATCGCATCTCACGCCTCGCCTCCCATATCTTGGACGCATCTCAGACCCCTTGAAAAAAGGATGACTGATTTCTTTGCGATTTCTTTGCGTAAAAAAAACTGAAAATGTAGGGGCAGCTCCCTGATAACTACAGTATATACATACTGTAACTACATATATATTGTAGTTGCGAGAGGGTTGCCGGCTACTGGACTGCTCCTTACACAGATAAAAAAAAAAAAAAATGTTACTACAAATGTCTTATTAGTTTTCTTAAATAAATTTATCTTATTTTAAATTTATTATTATAGTTTTTAAATTTTTTATACAAAATGAAATAAATAATTAAATATTAAAATAATTTTTTTAAATCTTAAAATAAAATTAATATTAAAAAAATATTTTATATTTTAATTTTAATTTTATCTTATCAAAATAAATCAGGCCTTAAACTCATTCTTATTTCATCCTAATGTGAAAGCATTGTTCATCAATTTTAGATTTTAGTCATGAAATATAATTAATAAAATAAACCCTTTTATATATGTATATTCTATTTTATATATATTTGATATATTTTTAAATAATTAATTATATATAATAAATTATTTAAAATTATAAAATTCAATATAAGTGAGGATCGCGCATTCCGCGAATTATAGGCTCATGTATAGAAAAAGCAAGCATGTCTAAGTGTTTCTTCCAATGTTATGGGCTGTTGCGATGGCTGGGATGACTCCAATCGACCTGTACATAAAAGCAAAGCATGTTTGACCACAATGTCTCAACATTAGACGTGCAGGAACCTCATTGCTCATATTTTGGATCTTGCTATGTTAGACATGGAGGAACTTCTATGTAATAGGCTGATCAATTGAAATTGAGTCTGACAAGAGTTTATTTAATAAAATGAAAAGTAGGCCATACTTGAAATTAAATAACATATTCATACTTAACTGCATATATGCTCAAAAAATAAACTGCATATATAATTTTAATGAATTTAAGGTTACATCTTGTATAAAACAAGAATATGACATTAGGCTAAATATAATAAAATGTAAAATATAAGACTTAGAATCGATTAGGAACTGGCTCAAGTTGTAAAGACCTTGGGTTTAGGGGTATATTTTTTGTAAGTCTAAGGTTTAAATTTTCTTGGGTGTAAATAATCTTTAAGGATCATTGGACTAATTTTTTTTTCTTTGAATCAACTAATGTGCATTCAATGTGCACTCTTAAGATTAAGCAAGATGTTGTTCTAAACACTCGGTGCCGGAAAAAAATAGAAAAAATACTTAAGATCGACTATGTATTTGTGGTAATTGTTCGATCAAGTTCTATTAGAGTTGACTCTTGAGAATGAAATCCTCAATCTTGAATATGGCGATGACATTGAATGAAGTTCGCAAATCGAAAATGAATATATAGATTAATCAAAATGAATATTCTTAAAACACATTTTTAGAATAATTTTATTATATAATATCTTCTTTTTATTTTATTAGTTAATTTATATTTTAGTTTAGTCTATAAATTTGGATTAATTTAAAATGAAACATAATTATATGACATTATACATAAGGAAATATTGCAAATATCAAAATATATAAAAAATCACTAGTAGTTAGAAAAAATATTAGAAATAAACAAAATATATTAAAAATATAATATTTAAAAAGTATAAAGAAGAAATAAATAAATTGATATATACTATATTGTAAAAGTCAATATGTAGAATAAAAAAAAAAGAGTTTTGGTGTTGTAGTTAAAAGGCAAAAATACATTATACACAAATGAAATATGCAAATTGTATTTATAAATTGATGTGATTTAATATAATAGGTTATATTATAATATTATTAATATTTTTGAAAGAAAATGTTACTTTTATTATAAAACAAATATAACAAATTTCATAAAATCATATTAGTTTATAAATTTATTTTTATATAATTTTTTTATATACGTAAAACTTCTATTTTAAATGATACCATTAAGAAACCATTAGGATTACTCTTATTAAGAAGGACCCCATTTGCCTGCCAACTATCAATGAAAATGACTTTTCTCTTTCAAGCATGTATCACATCCATAAAAAAGCCATTTCCTTTAAGAAAAGATAAAAATTAAAAACAATTTTTTATTTATTCATTGGTGGTAAAATGTGATGCTAAATATTATCTTTTAGAGTAGTGCTAAAATGAATTCACACTCAGCACACTCACATTCACATAGCACTGTTCATGTAAACAGTACTATGTGAGTGTGCTGAGTGTGGATTCACTCTATAATTTTTTTATCTTTTAATTAGGGTCATTGTATAAATCAATACATAAATTTTCACAAATTAAAAACATAAGAATCTTTCTAAAATAATTGGAAAATGACAAGTGATTGGGCGATTAGTCCTTTTTCTACATCTAACATCTATTTCACATGCGTACCAGTAAAGTTAGAAAGTGGAAGTCTCAGTCTCAACCTCAGCCTCGCCTAAATATCTCGTGCCCCACTTTCAGAAATAAATAAAATAAAAAATCTCATGACCACCTTATAGATAAAGTACACCACTCTTCTTCCTCTCTCCTACTTGACCCAAAAACAATTTTCCAAAGCTTAATATTATTCACAAGAGTTTATTAGAAGAGAAATATTTTAACTATAAAAATAAAAAACATTCATATACATTGATGTGATTTTATATAATTTGTCAAATTATAAAATTATTTTTATTGTAAAATAAATATAATAAATCACATAAAACTAAGTTAGTTTATATGATTGTTTTTGTATAATCGCTTTGTAGTTATATAATTTCTCGTTCTAAATTAAAATCATTAAATTTATCATTAATTAATCAAAACTCAAAAGGTCATGACCCTCAAATGAATATATAAAGGTTCATGGCATACCAAGCCTGTTTATGTGAGTATACGTTTGGCAAGGAACATTAATATTTTCAATTTAGGCAGTACTAGGGTTGTAATCGAGCCGAGTCGAGCCGAACTTTGGCTTGACGAGTTCGAACTCGACTCAAAATACTCGAGTTCGAATTTTTATTTATTCTTTATTCAAGCTTGACTTGATAAACTAAACTTCCAACTAGAGTTCGAGCTCGTCCCACAAACAAACTCGAGGCGAGTCTAGTCGAGCTTGAGCTCGAGCTCGAATTTTTTTTAATCTTTTGAATAAAATTTAAAAATAAATAAATTAATAACTACTAAAAAATTAATATTTAATATATAACTAGTTAATATTTATTCATCATAATAATATATTATATGTTTATATATTATTAATAAATACACATAATATGATAACATATACGTATTTTACATACTTCCCACATAATATGATGGCATATACGTAATTCTCATTTAGAATTAAAATCATAAAATTTTTCATTAATTAATCAAAACTCAAAATGTCATAACCCTCAAATGAATATAAATGTTCATGGCATTCCGAGTCTGTTTATGCAAGTATACGTTTGGCAAGGAACATTGAACAGTTTAATACGTTATCAACTTTCCTTTTTCTTTAAGGGTTCTCAATTCACAAACACCTAGACTAGTTGTGAGCACCAGTGTTCTGGAATATCATGCGAGCAAACACTGAACCTAGTTACAAAATATGGAGCTAGAAAGTGACATAAGAAAGTCATTAAGGCAAGACTAAGTACACAAGGAGGCCCAAGGAAATAAAAAATTGTTGAAGAAAATTATTAGCATTTTCCAGAGAACGCTTTTTATCTTCAAAGCTTCGTCATTCCTTTCAATCCATAAACACCACATGATACAAAGAGGACTCATCCTCCATACATAGGCAATATGTGAAATTGGCCTTACATATTTGCCAACATTAACAAAAATTGCCCACCCTCTTGGGCATTACCCAAGCAATGCTAGTTCTATTAAAGATCTCCACCCATGACATCCTTGTCATCTTACAATGAAGTAAAAGATGATATACCGATTCCCCACTCTTCTTACACATATAACACAAATCTATTACGAAGAGAAAACTCTTTTCTCAATTTATCCAATGTCAAAAGTTTTAGAAAAGATGTTGTCTAGCCAAAAAAAAGCAATCTTAGGCGGCACCTTACTGTTCCAAATACACTTCCAAGAGAACGAAGTATGCTTTTGATTTGATAAAACCTTAAAAAATGATAATAAAGTAAACTTCCTACTCCCCATCTTCATTCAAAGCATCCTGTCCACCACATTATTACCAAAATTCAAGGATTACAACAAATTGTAAAAATTATAAATAACTCCAATTTCCCAATTATGAGCAGCTCTACTGAGATAAACATTGCAATGTGAGGAACCACTAGAGCAATCCAACAACTCAAACACCGAAGCCTCTTGACTAAGAGCCAACCGAAAGAGAGGGAAACATGGTCTTAAGAGCTGAATCATCACACCAATTCATGCCAAAAACAGACTCAAGATCCATCACCAACCGCAAAACTAATAACACAAGGAAAAACCTCCCATCCACTTTCAATATTCTTACACAAACCAAACACCATGCGCACTTCTCACTGCATTAGAACACCAATCCCTTTGCAAACTCTCATGCTTCATCTCAATGATAATCTTCCATAAAGACTCTCATTCTTGATGGTATCTCCATAACCATTTCACAAGGAGTGCCTTCTTCAAAACCAAACAAAAAAAAAATCATAAATAAACCTAAATATTTAACAAAAATTGACAAACAGTATAAATCCATAACACCAACCAATTCTAGAATGACAATCAATGAAACCAAGAAAAAACAACCCAAAACTACCAGTCACACCATGCAATATGTGAGATCCAAATGTTAAAAAGGTGTGATGCATGAGATCCTCCAAGTGTCACAAACCAAACCTGACCAGTTAGTTAAACTTGTAGAACCATGAATTAGTCTAATTTCTGAGCTGGTTCACCTCTCAAACCAATCGTCAGGTATTTTTATATGTTGAATCAATTTGAACAAGTTGTAAACCACTGAACTGATAAAAACTTATCTGTCACACCAAAGAAACTTTCCAGAATACAAAAACCTTTTTTTTTAATGTTAATTTGTTTCCCTCAAAATACCTGACAAGTCCTGCATTTGACTAATGTAAAAGTAAGTTTAGGTAAGATTTTTTGTTTTATTCCAAAAAATAAAAATATTTAGGATTAAGCCTGTTAAACTAATGTTTGAAGTTTGAACCAGCCACCTTTCTTATTCATTCATCTGGTTCAGTTTTTAAAACATTGGGAATGTAGTGTGCCTTCCCACATGATGCTGGAGCACCAAAGAAGCCATCCAAAACAAGCAAACCTGGCAATCTGCTTGGATTTGCCACCAGCTAGCATCACTGGTGTTTATTCTTGTGCATATGGGCATCATCACCATTTCTAGTTTTCTACTATTTTCGTATGTGGCTAATCTTCTTATGAAATATGCACCTAACTTGTAATGATTAACTAGTTGGGAGTTTTACAAGAGGGATATACTACAATCAAGAAAGGCTAAGACATTAGGTTGCAAAAGGCCAGTAGATATAGGCTTATAGCCTATTATGAATGACTGCACGCATCAACTGTCATGTACCGTATAAAATTTCACATTAACACTATAGATTTCTTCTTTAAACTTTTAAAATAATATCCAAGATTAATTCAAGGCATAAGTAAGAGATCAAGGGCCAATCTCATATGGGCATCCCACAAATAAAGTTATAAAAAATGAAATAACTAAAATTACAATATGCACACGAGAATGTCTATCCACATATGTTTAGTTGGGATATGATTTGTACTCCTTTGTCGTGCGGGGTCTTGGGGTTTTAGAAGTTGAGTGTTTTCAATAAAGCACTATTAGGAAAGTGATTGTAGAGTCATCATTAGGAGTGTGAATCTTTGTACAGAGTTATGATTGATTCTAAATATGGAAGTGCTATTCATTTTTGGCACAATCCATTGTGTGGTGGCAGGGTTCTTTGTGCTATTTTTCTAGATCTTTTTCGTATTTCTCAAAACTCGGATGCTTCTGTGGCTAACTTTTTTTATTGTCATTAATATGTTCTATTCTCTAGAACTGTGAATGATTGGAAAATGGAGGTTGTTTTTGGATTGTTTGGTTTATTGTATTCTACTCAGCTTGGAGGGATTTGAGGGATAAGATGGTCTGAATTCCTACTATAACAAGAAGTTTTTAATTCATTATTGGAATAATACGTGATGAGTGCACAAAAATGCACTCTAAATACTCTATTTAAATACTAAAAGAAATGAGAAAATAATGGATATAACTCATGTTATTAAAATTAATGGTCATTTATCTTGAGATAGATATAAGCATGATTTAATATATTGATGAAAATATAAAATGCCATATTTTCCTCTCTTAATGTTTAATACTTTATTCTTATTTGATGCCTAAATATACTTATTATTCTTATATTTTGATTTAGGACACAAATGGAGACATTAGGAGCAAATGAAGATAATTGCGGAATTTTAGATAGTTCTGACATCGTTTCGTAATATGGGCATAACTATCTCATCCAATCTCCGATTGAGCTGATTCAAGATGATATAGAACCGAAAGATAAATATCTATAACTTTTATGTTTTATATTTGAAGAGATATCCACTCAATTTCAGACAAAATCGACCATCAAGTGGACACACCTGCACTTGACGTTCCTAGATATTTTTCAGCCACTTGCATCAAATCTAAATGTTATCATAATATTTTCCAGCAAGCACTCCTACACCAACTTAGAAATTCAATGATTAATTCATATGCAAGATGAAGTGCACTCAAGTTTCTTGTAGACAAATTATTTGACCACAAGATATTAAGTCATACAAGACAACTAATGGATAGAGAAGCAAAATTGAAACACTGAACCTACAAGCAAAATCCAGCTCATGCATGGTGGGAAAACAAATGATCAAAATGACAACTTACAAATCACTTGGATTCAAGAATGGTACATGGCAAAACAAGTTGAAATTGTGATGATTTTGTCATGACAACTTGCATGAATGATGCTTATAAATAGAAGGAAGGGGTGTGTGTTCTAAGACAATGCTTAGTGTGGGAGGATGTTTTGGAAGAGCCATTATTTTGAGAGTTTGAGAAAAGAAAAGAAAAACCAAAGAAGAGAAAAGAAAATAATGGTTGGCTCTTCCATATTATCCTTTGGAGAATTTTTGTTGCATATTTTCAATATGTGTAACTAAATTCTCAAAGAGGGCTAGGGATGAACTTGTGTGTGTGATGGTATTTGTAATTTATTTTTGATTCATGTATTTGGTCTTTAAATATTAAAACTCTTTTGTTCTATTATTCTCAATTTATTTGTGATTTTTTTCGTCTTCAAATAATTATAGAATCTATTTCGTTTATGGATTCAGTCATGCTTTTTCTATTGAGTGAATTAGTTCTATAATTATGTTTGGAGCAATTGATTATCTATATTGATTTAATTCTCTGTTGCAATATCACCTCTTAGGTATATTGTCGTCATTGGATTTTCTCAATATCGATAACAATTTATGAGAGTTAAGCGCGAAAAATGATTTTTCAAAGAGTTACATGTGATTTAAATTTTGGTTATTAATGTTATATCTTTCGATTAAGAATTTGGACATAGAATTCTTAATTGAGTTATCAATGAATTAAGAATAAATTTGAATACCACAAATACACAAGGAATTCCCTATGCTCTACTTTTCGTCTCATTTTTATATTTTTCAAATTACTCATTTAGTTTTAATTTACATCACACTCTAAAATTTACTTATCACACTCATTTAATCTTTTTGTTAATTTCGTTACTATTCTTCAATTTCTCAATCCATCTCCCTGTGGAATCGATACCCCAAAGCTATACTGCAAATGACCGCGTTATTCTTTGGGCGTAATCAATACGTCGTCTAGGCCAAATGGGGTTCACTCCTTTTATTGAAAGAGTAAGAGAGTAAGGCATCTTCAAAGGTTTTGTTCTTCGGGTGGTCTGCTTCTTTAAGGAAGATTTTGACTTTGGATAATCTCAAGAAGTATAGATTAATTGTTTTGGATTTATGTTTTTTATGCAAGAAATCAGGTGAATCATTGAATCATCTATTATTACTATGTGATGTGACCAAGTTGTTATGGAATCAAGTGTTTAATAGGTGTGGTCTAGCTTGGGTGATGCCTACATGGGTGGTGGACCTTTTTGCCTGCTAGAGAGGTTTAAGGGGTCATGTCCAAATTGCTTCTGTTTGGAATATGATCCCATTATCCCTTGTGTAGTGTATTTGGATTGAGAGGAATGGTCGATGCTTTAAAGATAAGAACACTCAATCAATAAACTTAATTATTGCATTTTACTAATTTCATTGGGCCTTGGTTTTGTATTTAATGGAACTAGTGTCCATGATGTTCTTGTTTCTTTTTCTAGCTTCAAACTTGTAATAGGTTCATGGCTTTGCCTTGTTAATTGTATCAATAAAATAAAATAAAAAGTCTATCCTCACATGCTCCCCCACATGCACACAATTATTGGTTTGATGGTAGAAAGATTCTTTTGATCTTAATAAATGTTTTCGTTAAAGAATTATAATACAAAGGTGTCTTTAGTACTGCAGGATTTCTTCTTCATTGAGGAAATTAAGTTTTTCTAAATAACATTGATACATCTATAATGAAAGACCACTAAAAACACCAAAAAGGTAACTAAGAGAATTGAATCCCTACACAAACAAATTAAAATTAGGGCCTAGAGTCACAATGCCATATCATGTATAAATTGAGAGTATTCATAAAAAATGTATAAACTAAAAAGCTGAAACAGAAATAAAGAATCTGTTCAATTCCAAGTGCAAAAAATAGTTTCTGCATACGTCACTGAATCATTTACTAGTGCAAATAGCACCACAACCCAAAGGTACCTTCCTAAAAAAAAAAAATAGAAGCAACAAAATCAGAAAGCTGCTTACAGTCAAATCAATGAGCAGTTCATACTAATAAATATTCTGCCAATTAAATAAAAAAACAAATTTACACTTCATTTACTTATAATAGAGTGAATCACGTTAAATATATATATAGATATATATTTATCAGTAAGTTGAATATATTACTTTAACTCTCATAAAACAAAAGGCCATCCATAGTACCCCCATATTGAGTATATGAAGGTGGTGAAAGAGATCTCACGTTGATTAGGAAGAATAACTTATTATTCTACAAAATAGTTTTTATGGATTTAATTATAATATTGACAAATCATTTTAAAGAATAGACCCAAATAGTATGAGAGCCAAATGCAGCAAGATGGGCGGGACATGTGCCATGTCACATATATGATAGAAATTTTTGACAAGGACGTCAAATATTTAAAGGAGATTGTAATACACCAAATTGAGTATAGGTCCAGATGTGGTTTGGGTCTTTCTTAAGTCTAAAAATGCTATTTGTATATGGCTTGTGTACCTTTTACGTATATGCTATATATAAATATTATTTTATGCATCGTTTGAGTTAACCATTCATATTTTTTATTTTTGTTTCCATCTCATCATGTTTTTATCTTTATTTTTAATATATTTTTTTAATATTTCAGCTAACGTAGTATTATTGCCACGTCACCGATTTTGCAAAAGGTATGCGACGCCATGCACCTGTAACATTACCACTCAAAGAAGCCTAGCTATATCACAAGATCCAACAAAGTGATCTAATCAATAAAATTGTCAAAAATATAGTAAATATCATTAAAAATTTTAAATCCTAAATATAAATAAGAAGAACATATAAAACTATAATTCAACAAGAGATCATGAGTACAAATAGAGTCTTCTCTTGGAGTCTCTAGTTCTGTAAGCGATCTTAAAGGTAGAGTTCGAGTGCTCTTTTGAGTTAAAGTTCTGTTAGTGTGTGGGATCATGGAAGAGATTGAACGGCGATGGAAATGCCTGTCTACTTGAGATGGAAGAGATTTTTATGAACTTCCCATCAGCGGTGGATGAGGATGTTTGTAGGAAGGGTCAAATGAGGCTTATTGGGAAGGTTTGTTTAGATCGTGCAGTTGGAAAGGAATATGTCGAAAATACTAAGGGACTAGTATGAAGGATTAGCAAATAGGATGAGTTTAAGGAAGTTGCAAAGAACACTTTTGTCATGACATTTTCTACCCATGCTGATAAAGGTAGAATCCTTGAAGGGAGACTATGACTTTTCGATAATGCCATGTTTGCTTTAAGGGCAAATGACGATTTTATACAACCTTCTCATATCAAATTCGAGTATGTGGTTTTTTGGGTTCAAATTCAAAAATTGCCTTTAGAACAGATGATGAGGGACTATGGTATATTCATTGGGGCTTCTGTTGGAAGATTCCTCGATGTAGATACGGCAGAGGATGCAGTAGGGTAAGGCAAATTTTTAAGAGTTAAGAAAGAATTATTCTTGCATAAGCCTATTGCTCTTGGAAGGTTTATTAACTCTTATGAAAAAAAATTATAGGTGCAATTATATTATGAGAAATTTCCACAACTCTGCTTAAAGTGTGGATGGTTAATTCATGAAACATTTGGTTGTCACAAAGGAGGGTTTGAGGGACAAAAGGAAGGGGACTTAGCCATGCAGTTTGGTGCATGGCTTTGCGCTGATATTGGCTTTAGAAGAATGGCCTTGTTTGCATCTAGCACTAATAGTGTTGGTGTAAATGAGGCTCCTACCCAGGTTGTTCGTTGAGAATATGGGTTTGTTGGCAACATAGTTGGGGTCTCATGTCATCGGTGCTGGAGAAAGTTCCTCCCCAAGCCACTAATGGAAATGGTAGTTATGGCAATAGCAAAATTGGTGGCTTTTCGAATAAAACTGTTAAGATAGGGGCCTGTTATGGAGTTTAAAAATGGAGATAGGGATAAGGGAGAGGAGCATGATTCGGGAAGATGTAATGAGAATATTTCGGGACTTTAGGACCAACAAGTTCCGCTAGCAGTTGATACAATTAAGAGAGGTGAGGCTAGGGAGCTGTTCGGCTTAGATGGGCCTCACGTAGTAACTGACTCTTTTGTTAGAAATGTTTCTCTGGAAGAGCTCAACATGTAGCCTCAATTACAAACTAAGCTTCCAACGACTATCTCATCTATGACTTTGATTTCAAGGTTGCATATGTTGAAAGATAAAGGAAAGGTGTGGATTCAAACAACTCCAAGGGTAACGCAAAAGTGAAAAAGGAGGGCTTGTTCCAAAGGTAAGGATTCTTCTTTTTCTGAATACCTTGTTTGGTCAAAAAAGACTAGTGGATGAGGAGGATGATTTGGCTGAGTTGGTGGTGCAAAAGAAAGGAAAATGTGATGTGTCTCAACATAAGGAATTGGCAGAGGTTGGATCCTAGCTCCGCCAATCATTATAAAATATTAAGCTGGAACTATTAGCATTTGGGAACCCCCAAATAGTTCAAAGTCTTACCGTCTAAGTTAAAACAAAAGTTCCTGATGTGGTTTTCATCATGGAAACCAAACTATGCAATAAATGAGCTCACTGGTTGTTGGGAAAATTAAATATGAAAGATCTATTGTGGTGGAAGTTGTTAGAAGAAGTGGTGGTCATTTATTATTATGGAAGCAGGATGTTAAACTAGAATTTTTGAATTACTCTCAGAGGCATATAAATGCCTATATAACAGATGAATTGTGTTGCACCTAATGGCTTCTTACTTTTTTATGGTCATCCTGAGGTGCATTAAAGGTAGATTGGGTTTGATTTATTAAACTCATTTAAACCTATTGGGATAGGTTGGTGCGCTATTAGGGATTATAATGAAATATTGACTAATGATGAAAAAATGGGGGAAAGATTAAGATGAGAAAGACAAATGCCAGTATTTCGTCAAGTTCTACACAGAGGTTCTTTGTTTGATTTGGGATGGAATTAAAGAAAATTTACTAGGTCCAATTGACATGAATATGCTTCATTTACTAAAGAGAAGCTTGATAGAGTGATGGCTAATAAAAAATCGATGGATTGCTAATTTATTTCTCAGATTGACACACTTACAGCAATCTGTTCAGACCATAGACCATTTCTCCTTAATTGTGTTTCTACTAGAACTATTCAGTTTGTCCCTAATAGTTTCAAGTATGAAATAGCCTGGAGTCGAGAAGAGGCTTGTAGCAGTATTGTGGCTTCAAAATGGCAGAAAAATATGGGGGGATTGGACTAGCTAGAAGCAGTGCAAGCAAAGCTAGAAATCTATGGTAAAGGACTAAAAAGGTGGAGCAGGCACATTGAGCAAGACAGATTGAAGGCTATAAATGCCAAGTCAGCAGCTATTGATCTTTTGCAAAGGGATGAAAGGCCTACAAATATGCATGCTCAAAAACAGTTGCAAAAAGAGATTGAATTTCTACTTGAGCAAGAAGATTTAAAGTGAAAACAAAAAGCAAAGAGATACTGGCTTGAAAAAAGGGATAGAAATACCAAATTTTATCATACATGTGTCAATCAAAGAAAGAAGAAAAATACGATCAAGCTGATTAGAGATGAAAATGATTTGTTGTTAACTGAGTTCAAAGACATCTCTTCTGGGTTTTGGCAACATTTTTCAAAAGTCTTTCTTTCAACCTGTCCTACAAGAGAGCATATTGACCAGTGTTTGCATGGGATAGAACAAAGATTTTCAGATGATATGAGACAGAACATGGAAAAACAGTTTCTAAGAGAAGAAGTTAAGCATGCTTTGCAACAAACATCTCCTTCAAAGCTCCAAGACATGATAGTTTTACTGCTAGATTTTACCAAGATCATGGGAGATAGTTGGTACTGACGTCTCTAATGATGTGTTGGAATTCCTTAATAGTGGCCATATGCCTTCAAGTATTAATCACACTCACATTGCTTTGGTTCCCATTGTAAATTCTCCTTCTTCTATGCATGAGTTTTGACCATTTAGCTTATGCAATGTATTGTATAAGTTAATCTCAAAAGTCTTAGCTAATAGAATAAAGAGGGTTTTGTCTAAAATCATTTCTTGGAATCAAAGTGCATTCATACTTGCTAGTCTTATAACTAATTATATTATGGTTGTCTATGAGATTTTACATACTATGCAGTCAAGAAAAAGTGGTAAGATGGGTAATATGACTATTAAGCTAGATATGTTTAAAGTATATGATAGAGTGGAATGGGATAATCTCGAGATTGTGTTGCTCAAGTTGGGATTTGGTATAAGATGGACTTCTTTACTCATGACTTATGTTAAATCTGTAAGCTACTTAGTTAAGGTTAATGGATTTCAGAGGATACTATTTTTCCTTCAAAGGGTCTATGTCAAGGTAATCCTTTATCTCCATACTTATTGTGCTGAGGGTTGTCTTCCTTATTTCAACAAGTTGAGATAAATGGTGTCATAAGAGGGGTAGCAGCGTCAAGAGGAGGAATGAGAGTTAACCATCTTCTTTTTGCAAACGATTGTGTCATATTTTGCAGTGCTAAGCTGGAAGAATGGATCAATGTGGAACTGAATTTAAGGAAGTATGAGTGTGACTTTGGTGAGGTTCTTAATAAACAGAAAACTCCTATGCTTTTCAGTGGTAATACAAATCCATATACAAAGGATTTCATTATTCAGTCCTCTAATGGTGTGGTGTGTGGGAATTATAACAAGTATTTGTGCTTGCCAACTGTTATTGGCGGTCCAAGTACAATACTTTTCGAGGCCTAAAAGAAAACATTTGGAGAAAGATATGCAACTAGAAGTCTACTTTGCTTTCTAATGCTGGGAAAGAGATCTTGATCCAGACTGTGTTATAGTCAATCCCAATAAACCCCATGAGTTTTTCAGACTACCAAAGGTTCTTTTAAAAGAGATAAAAGCCATGTTATCTCAGTCTTGATAGAACCATAACAAATTTATGAATGGAGCTCACTGGAAAAGTTGACAGAAGTTAACCTAACTGAAAGATATGGGAGATTTAGGGTTCAAGGACTTATCCTATTTTAATAAAGCTTTGCTAGCTAAGCAGCTACGGAGAATTATTCAAGAACCTACCTCATTCGTGTCTCGGATCTTTAAGCAAAAGCATTTTCCTCATTGCCAATTATTTGAGTCTAAGATTGGATCTTCTCCATCCTAAGTTTGGAGAAGTATTTGGTCTGCTTTACACTTAATAAAGGTTGGTTCTGTATGAAGGTAGGTGATGGCAAGAACATTAAAGATCCAATCTTAGACTCAATTGAACCATCTGAATTGAACCATCTAAATGCAATTTTGTCCTATAGACCCACATGCAACCAACGAGATTAGAGGCATTTGTAGGGGGAACAAGTGTCCAAGTGTGGGTCTTAACTAAGGCTTCATATTTGGTGGCCATGGTGTCTTGTCATTCTGGGAATTTGGAGGCTAGGGTAAAGGTGGAGGGTTCATTGGGAACAGGTTGAGTGGTGAGAAAGCAATTTCGAGCGGGATAAGAGATGGTTCCATCGGTGAGAACCTTTGGACGAGAGGAATTTGTCTGTGAACATGTAATAATGGGGGATCGTGGAGGAATCATGCCAGAAGGTAAAGACGAGGGAGGGACAGGAGAAGTCGACGAAGAAGATGGAGCACGAAAGGTCATTGGGGATGATGGAAAAGGACCAAGTATAGAGTCATGGATTGAATGAGGTGAGGAGTTTGGGTCGGGAGTGGTTGGCATAGACATGGAGGGCAACGATAGTGTAGATGGGTTGGATGATTGAGGACTCGAGAAAAAGGGTTGAGCAGAAGAAGTGGGCAAAGGTTGGGTTGCAATCATCATGGGGGGTGATAGAAAAGAGGATGGGAAACATGGAAGTGATATAGTGGGACTGTGTTTTGGAGAAATGGTCGGGGTCTGATATAGGAAGAGATTTTCATTAAAGGTTACATCTCATGATACGTAAAGGCGACCAGTGCAGGGATCAAAGCATTTATAACCCTTATGAGAAGGACTGTAGCCAAGAAAAATGCATGGGATGGAACAAAAATCAAGCTTATGATGATTGTAGGACCTTAAGTTGGGCCAACATTGACACCCAAATTTTTTTTTAAAGGTATATGGTGGTTTATGATGGACTATATAGTATGGAGATTTGTTTTGAAGAACCGGAGTTGGAAGTAAATTAATTAAGTATGTGGCTATGGTGAAGGCATTGTCCCAAAATTTTAATGGAAGAGAAATTGAGCTAAAATGTGAGCCCAGTCTCCACTATATGGCGATGTTTACGTTCGATGAGTCCATTTTGTTGATGGGTGTGAGGACAGGAGAAACGGTGTTGAATGCCAAGCTTTTTGCAAAGATTAGTGAGAACCCGAAATTCTCCTCCAGCATCAGTTTGGAGAGAAATTATTTTTGTATTGAAGAAATGTTCAACAAAAGTAATGAAATCAGTAAACACAAGCAGCACAACAGACTTGAATTTAATGGGAAAGATCCAAGAAAAATGAGTAAAATGACCCATAATAGACATATAATATTTAAATCCATTTCTTGACAATATAGGGGTTGGACCCCATACATCGACCCATATAAGTTCTAGGGGCTTTTTGGCATGGATCGCACTAGAAGAGAAAGGTAATTGATGTGCTTTGGCAAGGGGACATTTTGGGCAGTTGAAAGATGAAAATGTGGGAAAATAAGGCAAACAGTGCTCGCATAGGATTTTGGAGACTAGAGTTAATGATGGGTGACCAAGATGCCGGTGCCATTGGCCGACAGAGGTTCATTCACCAACAAAAGTAGATGGAGAAGAAGGAGAAAGTGGCAAAGGAAACCGGTAGAGACCATCACGCACTGGCAGCTGATGAGGAGCTTCCCAGTCGACAATTCTTTCACAGAGAAATGATCATGATGAAATTCAAAAAAACAAAGATTATCAGAATAAAACCTAGAGACAGAGACAAGATTCTTTTTGATGTCATGTACGTGAAGTAAATTACGAAGAAGAAAGGAAGAGCGATGAGAAAATAGAGAGGATTCACCGATGTTATTTATTGGAAGATAGTTACTGTTGCCCACTCGAATTTGTTCACCAGGATACGGCTCAGAAGAGATATTAAGCTGGGAGAGGTTGTGTGTGATGTGGTGTGTGGCGGCAGAATCTAAGTACCAGGTTAGGTCAATGGTAGAGGACGAGGAATTGTAGTTGGCGGTGAAGGAGGGTAGGAGATTCTGTTGGTTAGCATGGTCAAAACGATAGTGACACTGAAGTGCTGTGTGTCTTGGTTTGGAGCAAACCTAACAGGTGGGACAATTTGGGTTTGGATTATAGGAGTGATTTGGGTAATTTTGGGAGGATCGGCCTCTGTTGTTAGGTCTAGAACGACCTCTGTTATACCTATTTCACCTGTATGATCCTCTACCTCATTGGTCACGTTGGGCCGCATTACTTACCTTGACAAATGGTGCAAGTGAAGGAGAAGAACCAGTCATGCATGAGACATGGTTCACTCGACTCTCATGGATGAGTAGGAGGTGATATAGTTCATGAGAGGAAATAGGTTCTGTTTTAGTGGTAATGGTAGTGACAAAAGGTTCAAAGGAGGGACCAAGACCATTTAGGAGATATGTGACCAATTCCTTATCAGGTAATGAGTTTCCTGTTGCTTCGAGAGTGTCTACAAGCATGCAGACCTTATTGAAAAATTATGTAATAGATTGTTCCCTTTTTGACAAATTAGTGAGTTGAAAACGGATTTGAAATTCTTGTATTGAGGAATGGGAGCTAAACATTGACTGAAGAGCAAGCCAGAGTGCTCTTGAGGTTTCAGCAGAGATGACATGACCAATAACGATTTTTGTGATGGATGAGAATAGAATACTGAGTATGAATTGATCAATTTTTCACCAAGAGAGATATGCAGGATTTTTCTGTGGTGGAGATTTTGAATCTAAGGAAGGTAGGAATTTAGGTGGAATGGTTTGAGCACCATCCACAAAGGAGAAAATGTCTTGTCCTCTCAAGTATGCCAATACTTAGACTTTCCAGAGAACATAATTATCGGTGGTTAGCTTGATGCTATAGATATTAGAGAAGCAGGAAGAGATGGAAGGTGAAGGAGAGGAAAGGATGAGACTGGTGTTTTCAGAAGCCATGGCAGGATCAAGAGACTGCTAGTCAACAGCTCTAATACCATGATAGAAAGAAAGGAATAGCCATAGAGAACCTGAGTTTTTGTAATAGTTTTCCACACCGTATTTCATTAATGCAAATGCCTTTATATAGGCCAAACAGATTATAAGTGGTCCAATAGGAAAAATACTACAAGAATGTAAATAATCTATAAGTTTGTTACAAATAACTAGGGGTGGGCAGTGGGAACCCGCACTCTCTGCCCCCGCCAGCATTCCGACCCGTATCGTCATGTGGGGACTAGGGATGTAAATGGTCCGGTCCGAGAAATTTGTGGACTGGTTATATTCGGTCCAAGAATTCTCTCACCCTAGACTGAACCGAACAGGAGTTCGGTCCATACCAGTCCGGTCCAATTCGGTCCAGGGGCGATTCGGTCCGGTTCAGGGGTGCCCCATATGATTTAATGGACTAAATTTAATTTAAATTTTATAATGATCAAATATTTTTTTGGCTCAAATTTAACTACTATGAATTATAATATGTTAATATTATAAGAGTATATATTATATATTAATATGTTAGTATATATTATATATTAAGTATGTTAATAAATTATAACTAATAACATTATTATATTAGTATATATATATATTTATATATTAGTAAATACTGATAAATTAATAATAATAAATTAAATAATAATAATACACTTATTACTTATAAATTATTACTAATATTCTATATAGATATATTATAATTTATATTTTTATACTACAACTAGTCAACTAATAAATTATAATATGTTAATATTATAAGAGTATATATATTATATGTTATATATTATATGTTAATATATATTATATATTAATATATTAATATATTAATATATTAATTTATATTAATATTAATATTATAATTTATATACTATTTTTATATATACATATATAAATATATATATATGTGTGTGGGGTTCGGTCCGATCCGGTCTCGGTCCTGGACAACCGGTCCGGTTCGGTCTTTTTACAGTCCTAGCGGGGACGGATTCACCCGTCCGGCAGGCGCGGGGTGGGGTCCTCCTGCCCGCTTTCTACACATAAGGTGGAGGCGGGGGAGGGGCGGGTTCCCTCCGCCTTGCTTTTACCCCGCCCCCGCTCCCGTCTTTCCTTATTATATATATATATTTATATATATATATATTAATAAATCACAAATATGATATAAAATGATTTTGTTAGTTTAAAATTTAGATTCTTAAAAAGTTAGAAGTAGTATTTGTAAATTGTAATGTTATTAGTTAATAGCACAATTTATAATTTTGTAGGATTAATTTGTATTGTTGTAAATTTATAATAACTTAGTCTTTATTTTAACTTTTACTATTTTAGTGATTTTTTTGAGTAACTTTAGACTTTAGTGACGAAAAATTGAATATTTTTTAATATATATAATTGTATGTTTAAATCAGGTTTGATAGTATTTTAGGTTAAAAATGACTTTAAAATTTGATCTGGGTTGAAAATTGTCCAAAATTGTAAAATGAATCAAGGCCCTACAGGGGCGGGGGCGGGAGGTGCGCGGATGGACCCCCACCCCCTCTACCCCGCTGCGGGACGGGGTACCCCGCCCCCATGTAGGTGGGGGCGGGGTGCAGGATTGAATTCCCAGCCCCCGCCCAGGCGGCGGCTCCCGGGAGGGGGGGGGGTGGGTGGGCTGTGGAAGTAGGGGTAGCCCGCCCTCGCCTGGGCGGGGATCACTCATACAAATAACAAAATGCATAACAGAAGAATATTCCAGAAAGCTATGCGGTTGCAGCTGCATTTTGTGACGTGTCTGTGATGGTATTTTGCCAATGATTTTTCTGTGATGCAATTTCGGAACTTATGCGGATAATAAGTCTCAGTTTGATATATTTATATATATATATACATATATTTCTCATGAAGTGATAATGATTCTTGAATTAAATGAGTTTAAAGAATATCAAATTGATTTTTATTAAATGACAATTATTTTATTATCATTTATGGATATAAAATCTAGATTCTGTGTTTCCTCTAACTTTATCTTCTGAGGAACATTACTCATACTTATTCCAAAATTCTCAATAAATCCTCAATAATATAACTAAAAACATATTTCAATGCTTTGAATCAAATAATAACTATAGTTTAAATTGATCAATGTCTAATTAAAAAATAAATCTAAATCTCCGTGTAGGTAAAGATTGCAATATATATAAAACTTGTTTATATATTTTTCTTTATAATAAGATTAGTGTTATAAAAATATCTATAAAAAAAAAATTCGCACCAATGAGTATAGGAAATCTCTTTTCCTTAATCTTTTTTTTAATATCTTATTCCAATTAAATAATTATTTTTAATATTTATTATAATGATTTAATTGCAATTAAAAATGCCATTATAAAATTATACAATCAAATATATTAAAATATAATTATGTCTTAAGACGATGTGTCCATTCTTAATACACAATAAATGAGTTTATAAAATTAAGAGAGACTTAAAAAGTAATATTGATAGATATAAAGCCAGACTTGTAGTTAAAAGATTTACAAAAAGAGAATATATTGATTACCATAATACTTTCTTTCCAATTTCTAAGAATGATTCTTTTAGAGTGATCATGATGGCATTAGTAGCTTACTTTGATTTAGAGCTACATCAAATAAATGTGAAAATTTCATTTTTTTTAATGTGACTCTTGAAGAAAATGTATACATGAAGCAACCTGAAATGTTTCATTTTGATAAAGGTGATCATTTAGTTTGCAAGTTAAAGAAATCAATTTATAGACTAAAACAAACATCCTGTCAATAATATTTAAAATTTCATGATATTATTACCTCATTTGATTTTAGAGAGAATATTGTGGATAACTGTATACACCAAAAATCTAGTGGAAGTAAGTTTATTTTTTTAGTCCTATATATTAATGATATTTTTCTTGCAACTAAGGATTTGCGTTTATTATATGACACCAAAAAATTTATATTCCAAAGTTTTGAAAGGAAGGATTTAGGTGAATTATCTTATATCTTAGGCAAAGAAATTCATTGAGATAGGTCTACATTGAAAAGCCTACATTGAAAAGTTGTTGAAAAAATTCAGAATGAATGAATGTACACCCAATGTAGTACCCATATTAAAATGTGATAAATTCAATTTAAATCAATGTTAGAAAAATTCTTTAGAAAAAAAAAGTAGAAAACATTCCATATACATCTGTTGTTGGTAGCTTAATGCATGCACATGTTTGTGTAAGACCTGATATTGCATATGCTATGAGAATGTTGGGAAGATATCAAAGTAATCCTGGAATAGAACATTGGAAGGATGCTAAAAAGGTTATGAGATATTTTCAAGGAACCAAGAATTATATGTTTACTTATAAGCATGTTGATTGTCTAGAAGTGATTGGATATTCAGACTCAAATTTCGCTGGTTGTAAAGGCTCCAAAAAGTCCAATTCAGGGTATGTTTTCATGTTGACTGGAGGTGCCATATCATGGAAGAGTACCAAACAGATAATCATTGCATCATTTACTATGGAGGTAAAGTTTATAGCATGCTTTGAAACAACTTCATAAGCCAAATGAAATCCCATATACGTGTGCAAAAATCTCAAGATTTATCTCCTTCAAGGCATTGAAGGTGATGAAGAATGTGTTGTGAGCGACCAAATTACTGCCAAATTCATTCAAGAAGTCTCATTGGATGAATTACTTGTGAAAGGGGAATCAAAAATCTCGTTACATGCAATGATGGGAATTCCCAACCCTAAGACTATATGCTTAATGGGGTGGATTGGACATCAATAAGTAGTCATTTTGGTGGACTTGGGAAGTACACAATTTTTTGTACCCTTTTGTTGCTCAAAGTGCTAAACTATGTGTTGATATGACTAAAAATCTCAAGGTGAACGTTGTTCATGGAGAGGTGGTGCACGGATTAGGACACTGTAGCAATGCCTGAACCCGCATTCAAGGTATTGTCTTCCAGCCTCCCTATTATATATTCCTCTTGGTGGTTGTGATGTAGTTTGATGTAGTCCTAGGGGTAAATTGGATGGTGGATTTGGGAAACATAGTGTTAAACTTTGCCAAGTCAAGTATGCAGCTTGAGTATTTGGGGAAAGTAGTTCAATTATATGGGCTAAAATTAGGGGAGCTGTCTATAGAGGAAGGGAATAAAGCCATTCTCACTTCTATCCAAAGAGGTAGAGGCATGTTTTTACAATTGATGGTGGGGAAACAACAGAATCAGATTTCAAATTTGGGAAATGAGGTGCAAAACTTGACCCAAAAGTTTCAGTTGGTGTTTGAGATGCCTAGAGGGTACCTTCTTCAAGACCACAAGATCATAGAATTCCTCTTAAAGAATGGACACAACTCATAACAGCATAACCTTATTACTATTATGAAAATTAGGGTTACAACATATGTATTTATACTAATCTTAGATGTACGAATGTATTTAAGAAAATTTACAAAAATACCTCTGTACCGTACCGTGGGGGCATTGGCCCCACACTCCCAACTAATCAATATCACCCACCCACTCGCTCTGATATCTACCACTTGCCACTGTATCTTTATCAAATATGAGCTACATACTCTAACAATCTCTACCTTGTGCAAATATCCACTATTAGGAGAAAAATAAAATATAACTAGAAATTCCACCTAGGACCTTGAGTTGGGGCATCTCCCATTTAGCAACTGGAAATATTAATTAAGTCCAAACAGTGCTTGAACTTATCTACAATAATAGGCTTTGTCAACATGTCTGTTGCATTCTCAAAAGTGTGAACTTTCTCAAGTAGTAGTTCACTAGAAGAAACCAACTCCCCGATCTTGTGAAACCTTACATCGATGTGTTTGGTTCTTACATGATACACCTGATTCTTCACCAATTAGATAGCACTCTGATTGTCACGACTCACAATGCAACTGAACTCCACCTTGCTGCACACCCAGCTCCTTGACCAACCCTGTAAGCATAGAGCTTCCTTGGCAGCCACTGCCATATACTCTGACCCAGTAGTAGATACTGCAACTAAAGACTGTATCATGGACCTCCAACAAATAGGCCCTCCCACAAGAGTGAATACACATCCTATGGTAGACCTCTTGTCATCCAAGTTGCTTGCATAGTCTGTAGTACCCCTCAAGTATAAGAAAATTCACTTGATTGCATCCCAATGTTGTGGACCCAGATTTAATAGAAACTTACTCACCACCCTAACAACTTGTCCCAAATCTAGTCTTATGCAAACCATTGCATACATCAAACACCCCACAGTACTTGCATATGGAACCTTTGACATGTCTTGAACCTTATCATCTGTCTTTGGGCACTGTGCAATAGACATTCCGAAGTGATGTGTCAATGGTGTACTCACTGGTTTTGCATTACCCATACTAAACCTGTCCAATACCTTCTCAACATAGTTGCGCTGAGATAGCCATAATCTCTTGAAGGCTCTATCCCTGCGAATCTTCATCCCAAGAATCTTCTTGGTTGCACCCAAATCTTTTATATCAAATTCTTCGCTCAACAAAGTCTTCAACTTGTTGACCTCACTCATACTCTTTGGAGCAATTAACATACCATCCACATAAAGTAATAAAAAAACAAATGAACCATTATCAAGGCTTTTTACATAAACACAGCAATCATACTCACATCGCTTGTAGCCAATCCAGATCATGTAGGAGTCAAATCGCTTGTACCATTGCTTTGAAGACTGCTTAAGCCCATAAAGTGAGTTTTTCAATTTATAGACTAAGTGGTCCTATCCAGGATGATTGAACCCCTCTGACTGTATTATGTAATTCTGCTTCTCTAAATTACCATGAATGAAAGCTGTCTTTACATCCATATGCTCCAACTGCATATCTGAATGTGCTACCAAAGCCAACACTGCCCTGATGGAAATGTGCCTGACCACAGGGGAAAAGATCTCATCGTAGTCAACCCCTTTCCTTTGTGAGTAACCCTTTGCTACTAGGCAAGTCTTGAACTTTTTTTTTCCATCTTTTTTGGATACTGCTTCTTTATTCTTATACACCCATTTGCATCCTATTGCTCTCTTCTCCTCTGGAAGCTCCACCAAATCTCATGTCTGGTTCTTATGTAGAGATTCCATCTCCTCCATCATAGCACCCATCCATCGAATTTTCTCTTAACTGAGTGTTGCCTCCTGAAAAATAGTAGGATCTTCACTACTAGTAATTAGTGCATAAGAAACCAAATCATTGAAACCATACTTGGTAGGTGGCCTGATTGTGTGTCTAGGCCTATCTGTGGCTATAGTGTGATGCTACGACTGTTTGAGTTAGAACCCTCTGAATCATGTGCGTTGTCATCTCTGCTAACTCCACCTGCACCACATGCTCATTGCTGCTGCAATTTTCTGGCATCTATTTCTCTTTTCCCTGAGTACGCTGTAACATGGCTGTTTCATCAAAAACCATATCTCTACTGATCACCACCTTGTTTGCCTTTAGATCTTACAGCTTGAAGCCTTTCACCCCTTTCTGACAACCTAAAAGATACACTGTCTAGAATTTGCATCAAGTTCGATCTGTCCTCACTAGAAATATGCATGTAGGCTAGACATCCAAACACTCTCAAATTGGAGTAGATTATCACACTACCTGTCCATACCTCCTCTAATACTCACCCATCTAGTGCTGTCCTCGATGATCTATTAATCAAGTAACATGTCATATTCACTGACTCTGCCCAGAAGTTCTTTGCAAGCCCTGCATTCAACCTAAGACACCGAGCTTTTTCAGCTATCGTTCTGTTCATCATTTCCACTACACCATTTTGTTGTGGTGTCTTTTGAATTGTAAAGTGTCTCTTACTTCCATGCTGCTCATATAACTCCTGGAATTTCGAATTTGTGTACTTAGTACCATTGTCTAATCTGAGGCATTTAATCTTCCTCCCTATCTGGTTCTCTACTTCAGCTTTCCACAACTTGAACTTGGCAAATGTTTTTGACTTGTGTCGTATGAAGTACACCCAGACCTTTTGTGAGTAGTCATCAATAAAACTCATGAAATACATATGTCCTCCTCGTGATGTTACACTAACTGGTTCCCAAAGATCTGTATGAACATAGCCAAGAATCCCTCATGTCTTGTGTGTGGCTATCTTGAACTACAACTTGTTCTATTCTCCAAGAACACAATACTTGCAGAAATCGAGCTTGCATGTCTTGACACCCTTCAATAGATTTCTCTTATGAAACTCCATCATCCCATACTCACCCATATGACCCAGCTGTATATGCCACAAGACTGTACTATCTGACTCAGACTCTACAGCAACAACTCCACTTACACTTGTGTTGGTGAGTTTATTTCATTATATAGAATTATTTACACATACATATATGGTAATTACATGTAGGAATTAATTACAAATAAATGGAAAGAATTAGGCTACACTAATTACTGGCAATGAGTATACAGAAGGAAAGCCTTCTGTCATGGCATAAGATCTTTATCCTTAACACCCCCCGCAAGGTGAGCATCGGATTGGGTCGGACGTGAAGCTTGGAATGAAAGAATTCAAAGAGAGGTCTAGATATACTTTTGGTGAAGATGTCAGCGACTTGCAGGTGAGAGGGCACAAACTGGGTGCAAAGATTTCCCGTGACAACCAGTTCACGAAGAAAGTGATAGTCTAACTCGACATGCTTTGCGCGCTTGTGAGAAACTGGATTGGAGCTCAAGAAGATTGCACTTTTATTGTCACATAGTAGAAGAGGCTGTTGAGGAAGAGAAACTTTGAGATCATAAAGAAGATGTGTGAGTTAGAGAATTTTCGCGGCAGTGAGAGCCAAGGCACGATATTCAGTTCACAACTGGAGCGAGAGACAGTTGGTTGTTTCTTGGCACTCCAAGAGACTAAATTGTCACCGAGATAAATGGAATAGCCTGATGTAGAGCGACGAGTATCGGAGCATCCTACAAATCTACATCTGAATAAGCAACTAAGGCACTAGGAGTAGCAGATGAATGAAAAGTAAGTCCAAAGTGTAGTTTATTTTTGTGATTTGTGAATTTGGGTGTTGATTAATGATTTTGTTATGGTTTTATGGATCCTTTTTGTTGTTGCTTTTCACTTTGTAATTCGAGTTTCAAATAGTTGTGATTATGTGAATTTCATTGTGGTTTCGTGACTTTCGTCGGCTGAGTAAGGGATTTCGATTGGAGGTCGGAATCTCGACCTTCGATCAAAATTTTGAACTCTGATCGGAGTCAAACTCCGACTCCATTTCACAGGCGGAGTCGGATGCCAATTTTGACTCCGATAGGAGTCGAAGTCGAAATCGAAAACTCCGAACTCCGAATCTGTTGGAGTCAGCGTACAACCCTAATTTGTACTAACCCTAGGTGTACGGAACTTTGTACCGGGTGTGGTGAGGCCGAGTACTAGCCCTTTTTCATCTCCCGTATTCTTGGTGCATAAAGCGGATGAAAGTTGGCGGATGTGTATTGACTACCAGGCACATAACCAAGATACCATAAAAGACAAGTTCTTGATTTCGATTATAGATGAGTTACTTGATGAGGTGCATGGTTTGGTTATATTTTTTAAGTTGGACTTGAGGTTCGGATACCACCAAATTTTAGGTGGTACTGGAAGATGAACCAAAGACGGCCTTTAGAATACATGAGGGTCACTGCGAGTTTCTTATAATGCCCTTTGGACTGACCAACGCCTCGTCAACCTTCCAAGGGTTGATGAATGATGTCTTTAGACCGTATTTGAGGTGTTTGTGCTATTTTTTTTACGACATTTTAATTTACACTTTACAGCAAGTGTTGGTTGGATCATATGAAGCATTTGGAAAAGGTTCTAGAAATTTTGCACAAGAACTAGCTTTATGCCAAGTTGTCGAAGTGCCAATTCAGGGTGTCCGAAGTGGACTACTTGGGGCATGTTATAAGTGAAAAGGGGGTCATGAACAACCCTTGCAAAATTACAACCATGCTTGACTGGCCTATTCTTACTAATGTGAAGGCCTTAAGGGGTTTTTTTGGGCCTAATCGATTATTATTGAAAATTTATTAAGTCGTTTGGTTGAATAGTTGCCCCCTTCACAAATTTGTTAAGGAAACATGCCTTTTTGTGGAATGATGCTACAATGGAGGTTTTTAGTGCCCTTAAGAGAGCTCCCCAGTCCTGCAATTACCTAATTTTTTGCAACCATTTACGGTTGACTGTGATGCAAGTGGTAGAGGCATGGGGGCAATGTTAATGCAAGCTGGATAGCCCCTAACCTATATGAGCAAGGCTCTCAAAGTCAAGACACTCCTCTCAACATACGAGAATGAGTTATTAGCCTTCATAACCATCATGAGGAAGTGACGTAACTACTTGCTTGGGGGGTCATTTGTGGTCAAAACTGACCAACAAGCCCTCAAATTTATGTTGAAACAAAGAGTAGGGATTGTTGCCCAACAAAAGTGGGTGAGCAAGTTGTTGGGATATGGTTTTGTGATTGTGTATAAAAAGGGTAAAGAGAGTGTATTGGCTGATGCAGAATGTATTGGCTGATGCAATGTCCCGTAAGGAGGAAGAATTTGAAGGAAGAGAGCGTTCCTTAGCCATGATTTCATTTTCGACACCCAATTAGGTAGAGGAGCTTAAGGCTAGCTATGAAGGGGTCAAATGAGCTAAAGGACACCCTAAAAAAGCTTAAAGAAAGTACTGTAGCACCAAGGGACAATTAGTTGAGATAAGGGGCTCATTTTGAAGGTTCTGCAATACATTCACGACAGCCCTTTAGAGGGACCTTCAGGCTACTTAAAGACCTACCAACGGGCTATAAGGGATTTCTTATGGAAGGGGATGAAGAAAGACATAAAAAAACTGGTCCTAGAGTGTGCCGTTTGTTGAATAGTTAAGTATGAAACAACACCTTCAGCGGGCTTGTTACAACCCTTACTGGTTTACCAACATGCTTAGACGAACATTTCAATGAACTTCATAGAAGGTTTGCCCTTGTCCAAGGGGTTTAATGTAATTCTAATAGTGGTTGATCGATTTACTAAGTTTGGGCACTTTATTCCTCTTTCCCACCCTTACCCAGCTTTTAAGGGGGCTAATCTGTTCCTCACTCATGTTTTTGAATTACATGGACTCCTTAGGACTGTGGTATCAGATAGGGATTCGGTGTTATTAGCTCATTTTGGCAAACATTTTTCTCTCTAAAAGTATCTACACTCAACTATAGCTTAGCCTACTATCCCCAATCTGATGGATAGACTGAAGCCTTAAATAAGTGTCTGGAAGGGTATTTACTATGTTATGCAGGGGTCAAGCCCCAAAAATGGTCACATTGGCTTCCATTCGCAGAGTGGTGGTACAACACTTCCTACCACTCTACTATTAAGATGTCTCCATTTCAAACCTTGTATAGGTATCAACCCCCTAGTTGATTACCTATGTTCCAGGGCTTACAACCAACCAATTGGTGGATCAGACCTTACAAACCAAAAACCAAATACTCAAGGTGCTAAAAGAAAACTTAGATGGTGCGAGAAACAAAATGAAGGTACAAGCAGACAAACACCAAACAAAGAGGAATTTTGTGGAAGGGGACTAGGTGTACTTATAGCTTCAACCCCACTGGCAGAAGATCATAGCACATCACCGCAATTTGAAATATACTCCTTGTTATTAAAGGCTATTCTAGGTGGAAAGAAAAAGTTGGAGAGGTAGCTTATATACTCAAACTTCCCAGCTTCTCTCGGATCCACCCAACCTTCCATGTGTCTTGTCTCAAGAGGATGGTTGGGGAAAAGGTGCAACCACTTGCAACCCTTCCTCCCGTCGATGCTCACAGGGAGATTCATCCGGAACCAGAGTTAGTAGTGGATCGGCGATTGAAATGCAACAAAAATAGGGGGTTACGAAAGTCCTAATCAAATGGAGAGGATTGAAGGAAAAGGAAAATACTAGGGAGAGGCTCTGGAAGCTTCAACAACTCTACTCCCATCTTGTGGGTAAGGTGCTCAAATGGAAAGAGGTTGGAAACCCTAAATTGGAGGAGACCAAACTGCCAAACTCGACTTGTACTTGGTTGAAATCGAAGACTTCAGTCTGAGGGGCTTAAGGGTAGAAATCGTGAACTATATGCGGTGTCGTTCAACAAATGAAGGAACTCTGTGTTTTGGAATAAAGCGGAGCTCAGGTTGTGTTCGTGGGCCAGGATTCAATAGGTTTGGATTGAGACGCGATGGGCCACCATTGTTGGACTTGTTCCGGGACCAACTCTATTATTGTAAACGCACCGTTTAGTGTGTTATAAACCAAAACAATATGACTTATCTATTGCTTTGTTTTATGCTTTGTTAGTGAGGACTTTTTAGTAATTTTAATTGTAATTTGTTATTCGAGGAGTACTTATCAAAGCGGAATGGAGGGGAGTCTTCATTCTAGACTTTTGGATTTTTGCTAGCCTGTAGTAGAGGAAGGGGTGGCCTCAAATCTTCCCAGTGTGGTCATCTTTTAATGAATTCTGGTGTTTATCCATTTTCTTGTTCAATTTAGGGTTTATACTTGTAGTCGTATCTGAGTAACTTAGGCATAATTACTCGATAGTCTAACAAAGGGCTTGCAGTGTACGATCAGTCCAAGTTGTAACTTGCAACGGGCACTATCACCAGTTTAGATTTAATATTTGAACAGTGAAAAAGATAAAAATTAATGTGGGCAGGGTAGTTGGGTGCAGACTCTGCTGCCCACTATTAAATTACAAATTTCTAAATTTTATAAAATTAAAGTTACTTTTTTCTCGTGTATCTCCATCAACTGATCAACTAAAAAAAGGTTTTCAAGACTTTGTTAATTACATGCATAAGAGTTCATTAAAATTAATTTGTAGTACGACGTAGTTGCGTACTGCTTTAATCATTCATTAAGGTCCACTACATCATGACCAATAATTAATACAGCATTAACTAAAACCAATAAATTTATTAATAATTAATCAAAACCCATAAGCCAAAAGGCCGTAATCTCAAATTGAAGTTCCTGCCGGCGCCATTGACATGGAATTCATCAATGAGAGCCAAGAAATTAAAAGAAAACAAAACAAAAGATGAAAAGGTACGACGCACACGACACGTTTTTGTTTTGACGGGAGACTCGCGGGATTAATCGATCATGCGCATAATGACCCTCTTAATTAGGCTCTTGATCAAGTGGAAGCTTTTTTTCCCCATGAAAATAAATGATTAATATTTTTTTATGTGTGCGTGCGCACGTGAAGTACAATTAGAATCTACGAGGACAAGTTATTTATTCTTTGGCTATTAAACTTTTCAAAATAATTGTATTTAAAAATTTTATACCACACACCAAACATGCAAGTTATAACATATATATAATTTAATTTAGAAGATAATTTTATAATTTAAATCATACAATTAATCAAATTAACAAGCAGATGGAGTACACTCTCAAATTTATAACTGTTTATCTGGGCCAAATCTGAAATTGTATTTATTTTTTAATAAGTTTGATATTTTTATTTATAAAGTTTAAGAAAATTTTAAATCTAGAATGTGGATGAACACCCATACTCAAATCAACACCAACACATATATATTTTTATACTTAAAAAGTATCTATTCTAATTTAAACAGTAATTATTGTTTAACATTTATATTTCCAAAATTACCCCTATATTGCATATGGCAGCCACCATTTATCTCAAAAATGTCATTCTTGTATCACAAAAACATAGCTCGCTCAGTCACTCTTCCTCTCCTCTTCGCGACAGCACCCGACCGAATTATTCTCCTTCGGCTTCTCCTCCAAGCGACCCAGGATTGCGCCTCACCTCCGGTCACTCAACCTCACCGCCACCTCCGGCAGCTTCCCCCTGATCTGGCGAGCAAACCCCACCGTCGAAGCTCCTTGAAAACCCCTCCCTCAGCCGCATGCGAGCACAACCCGAAATGGGTTTCACACGGGTTCTTCCCCTCGCGCAGCCATACGTCGCCGTGAACAGTCACTGCAGCCACTGTCAAGCAGCATGGCCACCCCAGGATCACCCCTTCCTCCTCCCGTGTTCTCTCTCTCCTGTGAGCTACACCATGAGGTCTGGCCCCCCGACACCCGTCTCTCTCCCTCTCTGATTTTATGTTTCTCTATTTCTTCTCCTACATCTTCAAGCCGTGCGAGAACAATTGGGAGAAGATGAAGGAGAGTGAAGGAGCTGTAGCTGCTGGAAGCATCGTGTAGGCACTGGAAGAATCGGGAAAGGAAGAGGAAGTGGGCATTCCGAACCCTAATGAAGAGGAAGTGGGCTTGCTGGGCCGGGTCATTTTGGTGGGCCGTGGGCCATACGAAAATATTTAGTTCTGTGATTCGGTTTATGTAAACCAAATATGGGTATATTAGTGATCTAATCTACTTTTGAGTCGCACAGTAGGCTTTTCATTCCTTACCAAATGTTAATTTGTATTCCAGTCTCTGTTTTTCATTCTTGATTTCATTTTGTTGTAATCATTTTGATTCTTCTTAGTTCGATTTTGTTCATCTGGTTGTATTTACTATTTTGTGATATAAGGTTGGCAGCCGAAATGATGTCTGTTAATGGGAGTGATGGACAAGTTTTTAGTTGTGGATTTTTGTTGAATTTTTGTTGGATTAATGAGTTTTTTTTATTATTTATGTGCATTGTTCAGGTGGTGATGAAGAGTGGATGAGCGAATCAAATGAATTTGGATTTGATGCTTAGTTTGGGTTTTTTATATTTTTACTTATTCTATTTTTGCTTTTCATTCCAATAAGTCAAATGTTGATGTATTTAGTGACAAAAAGCACAACTTTAATAACTTTTTGGTTTTACTTTTTCAGGTGGTGATGAAGAGTGGAGGACCGAATCAGATCAGTGAATTTGGGTTTGATGCTTAGTTTGGGTTTTTTATATTTTCACAAAGAAGTTATTGAGGGGATAATATGCTTAGTTTGATGCTTCTTGAGGGAATAATTCAATATTACAAGGGATATGGAGAAATTAAAACCCATTTGTTTTAACAAATTAAGCATTCTTATTTCTGTATTTGGTTCGATGCTTAATTTCGATTTTAATTCATGTTTAAAACCAATGTGCATATTTGATTCAGTGCTTAGTTTAATGACCAATTCATTTAAAGTCATATTAAAATAATAGATGAGTTTTAAGCTTGAATCAATAGGTTTTAACAAATGATTTTTTAATTCATGCCTATTTGTTGCGATTTGGTTGTTCGGAAGTGATCTTTTAGGATATCCAGATTGAAATTCTTGCCTCTATTTATTTTTAAGGGGGGGGGGGGGTTTAAGCTTGAATTAATAGGTTAATCTTGTGAAGAATAGAAGAACTTAATGAAAGTGTGAAAGAAGTGGATATGTATGTATGTATATATATCTATATATCTTTATACTTAAAAATCGACTATCAAATTGTCGATAGTAATGAACAATAAGATTGTTTAACATTGCCCATGCCTTTCCTTTTATGCCCCCTCTCATAAAATGTTTCATTGATAACTGCCTTTCATGCATAATTATATTTGCTTGTCTTGTTTAGAATTTACTTTCCTCTACCATATTTGGCAATAGTAAGTTCCTTTCTTCGATAGCACAATTGGTTTGATAAAAAATCGATTATTTATCCTATTAGGCAATTCGGTAAAATATTAAGCAATTGGGTCAATTTATCGCAAATCATTTGAATGCTTTAACTACATCTATTGAAGTTTTATTCAAGCAATTACTAAATATTAAATTATATAGAGTTGGTTTTTTTTTGGCATATAAATATTAAACTGTTTTGCTGAAAAACTGCATAGTTATGTGTGATTTAGTTGAAAATCTGTTTTGCTAAAATCTGGTATTTTATATGAATGATTTGCAAGTTCAAAATCTTTGTGTATGTTATACATGCAGAAAAAAAAATCAATTGAATTTACTCGAAAAATATAGGCCTGGTTTGTTGGGAATGTGTTTAGTATTAATTTTCTAAGGTTTACAGCTTTTATTTATAATAAATAAATGCTCTTGATCAACTTATAAATAAAAACAAAAATTCAATGGATTTCGGGTGATTGTATTAAAATAAGTGCTCAACCAACCAAACCTATTACTACCTGAGTTTCACCCTTTGTGATTTTAAAGGGTAGGCCTTGAAACTCAATGCATTTCACAGTTTCCTTCAAACTTTTTTTCTAGGATTCTTTTTAGAAGTGCTTTATAACTTGGATTAGTTAAACAGTAGAATTGGGTGAGTGACCTCCCCTTTTGGAGTTCTGTTATGATTTACTTTGATTATTATTTTTTTTGCTTTGATTGTTACGTTGTTGTTGTGAAGGTGAGGAGAGGTTGCTTGTTGCCGAGTTTATGCCTAATGAGATGGTCTAAACATCTTTTCCGCTGTAAGTATACCCTTTTTCTTTCGTCGTGTATTGTATTCAACTTTCTTATTTAGTTTGAGAAGATTTCTATGCTACATTTGCATGTTTCTAATATGGATGGCTTTTATCCTGTATCTGGTTTCTATGCTACATTTGCAAATTTTAAAAATTATTATATGTTGAATTTGGTCGGATATATTTATTTCTTGATATTGTCACTTGTTTCTTTTTCAGGCATTAGTTGATCCATATTTGAATGGATTGGTTGGCGAATCTAGACAATGAACCATCTATGCGACCCATCTTAAAACTTGAGTTTGGGTTTGAATGGAGGAAATTGACAAAGATCATGCAAGGGAGCTAATCTATCGAGAGGTATGACCATGGAGATTATAGGGGCCTTAGTGCTACTATTCTTTATATTTTGATTTGCATGGTTTTCTTTCCCTTTCCATCTGTTATGGTGTAAATCTCAAATCATGCAGATCTTAGAGTATAAGCCATAGATGCTGCAGGAGTACTTAAAAGGTGCAGTTCAGAGTATTTTACAGTGCAGATCAGAGTAGTTTAATGCCGTAATGATCAAGAAATAGTTTACGGTCAAAGGTTAGATTCTGATCCTATAGTATTTGGTTTCTAAATTTACATTTAAAATTTGCATGCACTTTCCTACCCATGGAAAAACTGTTGGGTGATTTTTAAAAATAGTGGTAGACTTTGTCTTTCAAAACTTTCTGTTGTAGGATTTTTGTTATGTAAAAGGATCGTATCATTATTTTTTGTGACATGTGGTGACTTGTGAATTATAGGTCAATGATTTTAGTAATCATAACTTGTTGGCAATGCAAGTTGGTATTGAGCAAAAGTATAATGTGGATGCTATTGTACTAAGATAATACATTTTTTATTTTTTATTTTGCCTTTTCTCTATTTTGCTAAGGTAATACATTTTCTCAAAACTTTATGTTAGATGATTTTTCTTATTGGTAATGCATTTATCTAATTTCATTGAATTTAGTTCCTTCCAAAGAATTTTATGATTATGCTATTCCATTATGATGGTAATATGGATTGGTGGTGGGATCTCGATTGTAGTAACAAGGTCATACACATAGTCGCTCAAAATCAAACAAAGCAATAAGATTTAACCACCAGTAATTGGATTTTTCTTTTTTATAGGTACTTGAAATTTTAGTGTAAATGGTATATTGATGGTTATAGTTGGAGAGTAACATATTTTGTTGGAGGTGCTTTTATAACATATGAATTTAATTGTATATCTTCTGATGAGCTTAATTTTTTTTAAAATTATAATACATAGAACTTGAAACAATGAGCCTTTTGGGTTATGAGAGTATTATTGGAGTTTAACAAAAGGTTTTGTATTGTTGACTTTCTACATAGTGTCATTCTCAGTCTTTAAATCTGAGGTCAGTTTAAAAAAAAACTATTAGGCAACAATTTTTTTTAAAAAAAATTATATTCTTTATTCCATGCCTTAGTTAATGGTTGTCTAAATTCTGGGATCAGATTATGACTTCTTGTATGAAATGAATTTGATTCCTTACTAAAGTTTTTAAATTGCAAATCCTACCATCACTGTTGCAAAAATACATGTTAACCTTATGCATGCTATATTTGTTAGTTTTTCTTATTTTTCCTCTTCTCAGATGGTTTGTAAAATGCTTTGTACAACCAGATGTAGTGTCCATTTATAATTACATATTTATTTGGGATGAAGATTTGGGTGTTGAGCATTTTAACCCAAGAAGGTACACTTGACATGCTCTTTTGATATATTTTAACTGTGATATTTAGAATTAAACATGTCCTTTCTTTTGGTTGCTTATAATTATTGAAATTTTCTATTTCCACATATTAGTGAGAAATTATATTGTTTGGTTTTTTTTAAGCCATGAAGGTCTCTTTGTTTTGTCTAAAAGCAGTTGTACAGTATAAAAAACTCAATTGTTAGAAGACTTTTTTTAATTGTTGCATCTGTTATGTTATTCTTTTTTTTTTAATATGATCTAATACTTTTGCTATTCTATTAGTTGGAAGATCAAGATAAGTGGTAGATGTCTTTTGTCTTGCCATTTTAAAGCTTGTAAATTACTTATGATTTCTTAAGTTGGCTTGTCACAAGGCTTATCCAAATCACTTATGATTTCTTAAGTTGGTTTGTTACAATGCAGGTTTATTTTTGGCTGTTAAAAAAATATGAGATTGATTGAATTTGGTGACCAGGCATGAAGGTACTTATTGAAAAAACAAATATTTTGACCATGAAGTTTAATGATGATTCACTGATGCTCTGCTTTTATTTTGTTGTGTTTCATGTGTCTCTTCCCACAAATGTTATATTCTAAGCATGGAGTTACGCATTGAAAAAGTAAGGGTGATACAATTTTTATTCTTGTTGATAGTCCATTTCTAATTTTCATTCTCCATTCTTTTCAACTCGATTGACTTTGCTTAGTCGGTTGGACTTTTTTGTTTTACAACCAGTAGCCCTAAGGTAACTGACAATGCACTGAATGTATATATCTATTTCAATTATTAGTTTTGGCTTGTTGGAACATATATTTGGATTGAAAAGATTTTTTAAGGAGTCTAACTTGAAGCGATGTCATGATTTATGTTGGAAATATTGATATTTATGATGTCCTCAAGATATTTCTAGATTTTCAACTTTCTTGAATATATTATTCATTTTTCTTCAATATTTCCTTTATATCGGTGCTATGATATTTACTCTTATTCACTTCAATTTTTTTTTATACTAGATATTTATATTTTATTAAATTTATTTTATAGTAATACAGGGCAACGTGCTTCGCACGTTGCGTTACTCCTAGTATATATATATATATAGCTAAAACCAGAAATTACACACCATCACGTACGTCAAATGTTGCAACCTGAAACAAACTAACTAGTACTGCAAATTTAAACACGCAAGCGAATAAACCTAGTACATGAACTAAAAGGTCAGACAAACAAAGCACCGTTGCAACTTTAGTACGTACTGAGTTGATCCATTCGGCAGACTATATACTAAAAGAAAAACAAACTTTTAGTACTGTTTTCGTCTCAAATAATCATGTTTATAGCATATAATTGGTCTCAAAAACCTATTTTTCTTATAGTGATATATATATATAAATAGCATTCACATTAATGCTACATATATATATATATATTTATATATATATATAACAGCCATCTAAGCATTATACATATTAATGCTAGCGCTCCATTGTTTATGTTGTTTGATATCCGCAATGATCTGATCGAAGTATTCTTTGTACCCTTTCAAGAGATTTTCCTCGATATAGTTTACGACGTAGTCATTGTGATCTAACCCCGGCGAAATTTCATGAACGTACTTTGACCAGTAAGTCAAATAGAAGATGGCACTTTTAATCCTCTCCTTAAGCTTGCAAGGAATCTCTTCATCCTCCACAGCATTTTTCAACTGGTAGTCATAACCCTTCAAAAGTCCCATAACCTTGTCTTTGAAGAATTTGTATTTATAATCTTCAGCCTTCAAAACCTCTGCATTCGGCCTGATCATCATCGTATAATTAATCTCCTCCTCAGACGTTACTCTCGCCCTCATGACGACGTCGTTGGGACTGACAGTGATAATGTCGCCGGTGGTTTTTTTGCAAGCAGAAACCTCCAAGCTGATGCCATTGTCGGGGACTGTAACAACTGCATTTTTCACATTAGTCATTTCCAGGTAATAATTAGTCTCATCATGCGCAATCACACGAATATTGTTTGTTGTACTCATCATAAGCTTGTTATCATCAGAGCCTTCAACGGCCTTGAAATTGAACGGCCACGATTTTATATCGCTTTGAACCAAGCTGGGATCATGGAATCTCCTACCGTTCAAACGTTTTGAGTCTGGAAAATCAAAAGAAATATAGGAAGAATTGATTTTCCTACGAACAGTGTAATTAATCAACAGATTGGCTACTTCTAATGTTGTAAGAAAAAATTGAAAAATTAGACTTAATTGAAAAACAGATTATTTTGATAATAAATAATCATTTTGATTATAATTAAAATATCGTAAATATTTATTTTTCTTATAATATATTTAATTTTTCATTTTTTATTTAAAATTATCTCATCTCTAAATCTAAATCGACCAGCATATCCATTAGAAAAACAATAGAAATGATATCTAAATAGTAATATAATTATATAATTTAAAACTAAATATATTTAATATAAAAATTTGCAACACTCAACGCCCAAATCCGGCCAACACATATCCAAGAAATTCAGTGGCGGAGCTATGTTTGGGCAGGGGGGTTACGGGCTCCACCCCTATTCTTAAAAATATATATATAATATATGATTTTTTAAAGAAAAAAATAAAATAGATTTATTTTTTTTATAATTTTATAGGATAATATTAATTTTATTTTGTATTGGCTCATTCTCTAAAAATTATTCTGACCCCCCTCTACAAAATTAATTTAATTTAAAAATAAAATAAATCTTATATAAAATAATATAATATAATAACATGATAACATATTTTAATTATAGATAAAAATAAAAAAGAAGTTGAATGATTTCTAATATATTTTTATTATGATGACATGTTCTTATTATATTATATATATTTTTAATACATCAGTTATATTAAATTAGTTTTTTATTGTAGATTTTATTATCAAATTATTTTATACAACATAAAAAATTATATATAAATAGAATAAAAAAATATTTTTTTATTTATTTTATTTTAACTTTGCCCTAAACCTAATTTCTAACTCTGCCATTGATGAAATCATCATTTATTTTAAAGATTTAAACTGATAAAAAATAGGTAGATTTTATTCCAAATTTTTATCTTTAGAAACAGTTGTTTATAACTTCCACAAAAGAAAAAAAAGAGAAATTACCGAAGATGGAGTTGGTGGAGCTCATGGCGACCTGGTTAATCGACTTGGCGGCATCCTCACGGATCATGAAGTGCTGCGTATCATTGACTATTGACTCTAGTCTATCATGCTGCAACGCAGCAACGCAGGTGTACTTCGTCCCCATCGCCGAACGTCTCGACTGCATCCAACTGCCCGCCATTCTCGTCGTTCAGATCAACAATCACAACTAAAGATTGATAGAAGTGCGAAAAGCCGGTTCAAGATTAACGGAACGAGCGAGAGGGAAAGAGAAGGGAAGGGGAATATATGAGAAATCAAGAATTCGAACCAAATGCCAAATACTATAAGCTCGTTCTATATTCAGAGGTGAAAGAAGACGGAGGCCTTGCTCTATATATAGCTTGCTTAGGGTCAAGTTTGACAAAGGTATCTACGGCGCAAATAGTTTCTTCGTGCACGGCATTCATCATTATCAGCATACGAGTTCACGATTCTAATTTTTTTTTTTATGTTTTAGGGACCAGCTTCCACCAGTGTAGACATCATTTAACAGTGGAAAAGGTAAGATCCTAATGTCTCGTTTGTATTTATAACTCATTCAATTCATTTCAACTCATCTTTATTTTATTATTATATATTTATAATTTTTTTATATAAAACATAAATTTATATATATATATATTTTAAATATCAATACACTTTTTTTTAAATTTTTAAATAATAATAATATTAAAAATAAAATAAAATTCATTTCAACTTATTTGATCTTCAATTCAAATTCAAACGGAGTCTAAATATGCGCCGGGCAGGGCAGCTGGGCATGCGGCATCCTTATATCAGTATCTCAATTTGATAAGAGTTATAAAGAAAAAGAAAATATCTCGATTTTATAATAATTTTATACCTTTGGTCACGTTGCCCGGCCGCCATCTATTCTCTATGTAGGTACCAGGAAACTTCGTGAGCAAGACTCAATTAGATCCGGTTTGGATTTTGGGTTGATTTGAGATTAATTAGCCTAATTTAGATTTAGAGACGAAATAAGATGAATTGAGTTGAATTTATTTTTTAATATTATCATTATTTTAAAATTTGAAAATTTTGACTTGAGAATTAAATTTAAAAAAATTATATTGAGATTAGAAAATAGTGTATTAAGATTTGTATTTTATATAAAAATATGAAAAAAATGTAATGATGAGTTTGAAATGAGTTGAGACGAATTCATCTCGTTTTCGAATACACAGTTGACCTAAATTTTTAATAATAATAATAAGTTGAGATGATAAAATGAGTTTTATAAAATTCGTTTAAAATAAATTTAAATATATTTTCAATATTAAGATAGGTTTAGATGTATACATAGAGAAAATTGTTTATGAGTGTTAATTTTTTAAATTAATCTCACTCTCTTTACTCTTTAGTTGCTGATTTTTCCTGTTTCTTCAAAAGTTCACATTTTCATTTCAGACCCTAACTTCTCTCTTTCCCACACTTTCTTCTGTGTTTGGTGCCAAAGACAAAGTTGTGGTTGAAGGCACTTCGCTCGTTGACTCTATCATCGATCAAGGTCGTTCTCGTACTTCAGATTCTCTTCTCTACAGTTAAGCATTCCTGTAAACCCATAGCTTAGGTATATATTGGAAAATTTTTTCTTTGCTCCTTTTGACTCAGCGTTATCTATTGATCTAATGCTTTGGCTTTCGGGAAATTTTTCTCTCCCCAACATGCTATAAATAAGTTTTATAGGAGCTTAGCTCAAATTGAAGGAAGGTTGACAAATGACAAGTGTTACCGAGCAAGATAAGATTCACAAATAATACCATCTATTTTAACTTCCAATGATCAGGTATTAAATTGTATTTCATAAATTCCACAAACTTTCACAAAATTTACTAAGGGCAGGTTTGGCAACTCGGTGAATACATGAAATTTTAAAATTTTGATTTGAGTTTGTAGCGTACATTTTTTATGGATTAAAATTTAAAAGTTAAACAAAAATTCATTTTATTTACTTTTTTTATCACTTTTTTTCTTATTTTTAATTAAATATAACGATTTTTTTTTATATGTGTGTAAATTTGTACTTTTAAAAAAAAAAAAATTTGATGGATCTATTGCCAATACTCTTAACAAATTACTTGGACAAAGCACCCTGCATTGATCTCAATCTTATTATGCAGACTCACTCTCGATAACCAAAATCCCATTTTCATGGTTCTCCACCCGAGCCCTATTGACGAGTTCTCCTTTCATCCTCAAATTTAACCCACGAAAGAGCTCTAACCCAGAGATGAATTTAAGAGTATATATATAAAGTTGTAAAAAATTGTGAATTTTACATACACAAAATATTGAGTTAAAAAAGTCATAGATCTTACGTATAAAAAAAAATTATTGAAATTAATTTAATAAGTTGAAATGCGTAAATATCAGTACTAGCTCATTCGATCAAAAATCAAGTTTGAGTCAAGTCATTCATTGCAAATAGTTTAATTGATAATTAGGCCAATACTTTCCATACATTTTTGTGTGGTCCAATACTGACGGAAAAGAGGCCCAATCATAGACGCATTCCGTGTACGTGTTTAACTCATTTATGTTTTTTATATTTTAGGGCACTATCAACGGTTCAGACATTAACGGGGGAGGGGTGCGCTGCCGCTGCCGTGGCACTTAGGTGGTCTTTATTTTGAAGCTTGCCCTCTCCACTATTTCTCTCCACCTTTTGTTTTTTTAATGGAAAAGACTCACCTAATCTATACTTTTATTTAGCAAATTCTCTTAAACTTTGTATTTCATTGTGTTTCAATAATCTCTCAACTTGTCAAGAAAAGAAAAATCTTGCTATAAAGACTGATCACTTATATCGATTGACCATAATGTTATGAATTTCGTACTATATTAATTAGTACGATTGAAAAATCGTATATCAAAATAGTAATTAGCATATTGAGTGGATTTGTTTTTTACCAAACTAAATAGCAGTCATATTGGTCCAAAAATTTTAGAATCCAGCCAAAATTTGAATATTTACGCTGCTTAGTTGTTAATTGAGTGGCATTTTTCATAATTTAGACAATTAAAGATGCTGGCTCGGTGAGTCCCTAGTACCTTTTGTTCACTTTTCGTAATTTACGCTACAACTATGTACTATGTAATATGTAGTCTAGCTTTAGGGTACTTTTTTCACTTTTTATTGTTTTCAAAGCCACTTTCTTTACTTTTTTTTTTAAGTATTTTTATATTTTAAAATTTTAAAAATGAAAATCTGACAATAACATTATTTAATTTTAATAATTAAATTTAATAATTGATATGGTGTGAAATATTTCTTTAATATATATATATATATGATGTAAAATATAAATTTTTTAGATAAAAAATAATAAATTTAATAATTTAAAGGTATATAATTTCAAATTTTCAAATTTTTAAATCAATATCATCATTATCTAATAATTTTTTTTATGTTATTTTGATTTTTTAAGACTTATCTTGATATTATTTTAAAATATAATTTATTAAATAAATATATTATCTTAAAATGGTATCGATATTAAAATATATCATACTAATGTCTTGATAGAAATGTCAATCAATACGTTATTCAAAATTTTTTAAATAAACTTTTTCTATTTTTCTCTATTTAATTTCAATCAGATTTTATATATTTTTATATATATTTTTAATGTAATGATAATTTTAAAAAAATGTTTAATTATATTTAAAATAAAAAATAAAAAAATACGATTTACAGTAAGGCACGCATCAAATAAATAAATTTAAGAGATATAATAACACTACTAAGAACATGGTACACATTGAACCCTCCACTTGTACTCTTGCGATTCTATACTACATGAAATCTGTACCACATTTTTTATTTTTTGAGTTTTGCTAAAGATGAACAAGAAGTGCAAACGGGAGACAATTAGATTGTACGAAAGAATTTCTCATCAAGCCTTCCATCAGTTAAATTTTAGCTGCACCCCTATGTCCTGCTACCCCTCATTTATGTCACCTCTTTCTTTTCCTTTAATTCCTGCACATGTCATCATTCTCTTCTTCCTATGGTTACATGTCATCATTCTCTTTTTCGTAACCACTCTATACTTTTTGTACTATCATCGCTCTCCTTATGTTTATTCTTTAGTGCAATAAATAGTTAGCTTGAGCTCATTGACAAATTTTCCCCTCACGAGCCCCTTGGTAATACATACATATTTCCAATTACAACTTAACATAAACACACGTACTCCATTAACAAGTTTTCAATCACCACGTCAATTCTTCATGGTATATTGAAAAACCTACACGTCATGCATAAATCTATACAACACAATCACAAAACTTAGCTTTATATATATATATATATATATGCACCACTTCCAATCCCAACACAAACTTTTGATCCAACCCATCTCCTCAAACATTAAACACATGTACATTACAATTACACATTCAATCCTTCTCAATTATGACAATCAATACATTCATATTATAATATGACATCACCTAATATCATTTATTTTCAAAAAACTGTAGTTTTTTTCTATGATAGGAAGCCAATATGACATTACATTGGCTTCCTATCATTATCATTATAATAAACTTATAACATTTATTCTATTTTAAATCTTATTTTAGATTTTTCTTTTTCAAAATATATTAATGTTTTTATAATTTTTGGGGCCTTGCTCATTGAGGGGCCTTAGGGAACAGCCTTAATGGCCTAACTGAGCCAGGACTAGTAGAGTCAATCTTTCTTGAGCTTCTTGTGATAAAATTTTTAGGGTATATTTGTATAATAGAATAAAATGAAAATTCTATGAAAAATAATAAAATAGGTTATGAATAATAGTGAAATGATTAGAGTTAAGATTTTGAAAATAAAAACTAAATAAATTATTATAAAATTATTTAAATATTATATCTTAATATTATTTTTGTTTTAAAATTTCAAAGCATTGAATTGTTTTTTCAATTTTATATAAAAATTATAAGAAATTTTAAAATAAAATAAAATGATCTCAACTCATCTCACTTCTAAAACATAGTTTTAATGATCGGCACTAACTTCAGATCCTAGGCCCTTCACCATCCATATATATATAGTGTCCTGGCTTGCTGCTCTTTTCAGAGAAATGGGGGTACCCATATCAAGCTCTTTACGTACACTACACCTCCACGGCAATGTATCTTTACCTTGATGGAGTTGGTGGCTGCACATCCGACAGTTAGTTTGAAGAACAAAAAATATTATTTTCCAACTCAAAACTTCTGATCGAGTAGTGATTTCAGACAATATTTTTAGAATAATAATACACTTATTATTGATTTATCACTTATTTATCACTTTTAATGTATTCATTTTTTTATTATTTTCTTTTAAATATTTTTGTAAACAGGAGGGATATCTAAGTGGGCTGCCACCCTCCCTTTGCTAGTAACGTATGGCATTTAATGTCATGCGCTACATAGCTTGTAACGTGTGGCTTCAATGCCATACGTTACAAGTTGTTACATTTTTTTTGTAACTGCAATTTAATTATAGTGTAATGACTAGTTTTAAAAGCCAGCTGTATGTGGGTTGACTATAAATAGTCCCTACCAGTTTAGTTTTTGTGATCAATTTGAAAAACCAAAAAACCTCTCTCTCTTTTTGTTTTCTCTTAAAATTATTTTTAGGCTGTGGATTTATTTAGTGACGCTCTAATTTTATACTACATAGTGCACTAACCACTAAAAAGAATCACTGGTGTTTTATCAATCTAGAGAAACTTGTGGAGCAATTTTTTAAGCTAAACTTGAGATATTTTTTTTTTCGCTATATTTTTCTAACATTGGTATCAGAGCAAAGGTTAAATTGCTTCCAGTTGTTTTTTTTTTTTTTTGCATATGCTTGAAATATGTATTTTTTTTACTGTTTTTGTACCCAAAAAAAAATGGCACATTTTAATATATGCTTAGATATATTTCCTGTTATAACATGTGATATTTTATTTAATGATTTAGATTAAATATGATTACATGTGGATATTTGATGATATTCATTTTTTTATTGATAAATTACATGAGATATTATGTTTAAATTTATGAATTAAATGTGATAATATGTATGTTTACAACATGTGTATGTGTTATTATTTTATCATGTATAAATGTTAGGCTTGTATGATTAGATACTAGCCTTTATTTATTCTAGTGATAAAATAGGAAATTTTCACTAAGTAGTCTTAGTTAGTGTTATCAGTGTAGATTGATAGGCTGAAAGAATTGCAGTGACCCCAATAAGAACTGTAAATGCACTGTATAGCGACAACACCATGGTAGCCCCAGTAAGAACTGTAAATGCATTGATAGAATAAGAAAAATGAACTGTAATGGTCTTATATGAACCATCTCTGTAGACTGGCCCAACAGGCTGCTATAGTTGTTGTAGCTGTCTTTGTAGACTGGCCCAACAAGTTACTGCGATTTTAGTAGGATCGTCTCTACGCGTGACTAGGACTAGGTGACTACTTTAGATAGTGGGAGTATGGTTGAGATTTATGATTAAATCTCCCATATTTTTTTTAAATTTGCGCAGAAATTAGATTAGAAATTTAATAATTGGATATTGTGGCGCAAGAGATGATTCTGAAGGTTAGCGATTTTTCGATCTTGCGACATGTCTAAATTATTTCTTTTTTAGTTTGCATGAACGCGGCAGATTTCTGAGGTGTGTGTGTAATATCCATTCTTTACGTTTTGTAGTAATATGGCATCCAAGAGTATAGTTGTCGATTTAAACAATGGGGAGAAATTGGATGGGGAGAACTATGACATATGGCATCGCAAGATCCAGTATGTCTTAGATAAGCAAGAAATCGTAGAGGCCTTGTCTCACTCCCTGACTAAGCCCAAGGAAGGGGACTCAGAATAACACAAATTAGATGAATTAGCCTATTCTGAATTGGCTAAGAAAAATCGATACGCGCACATAATAATGTTAAACAGCATGCACAATGATCTAATGTGTGAGTTTGAAACCTATGACACTGCCCAAAGCATGTGGGAGGCTTTGAAGTTGAAGTTTAGTGGAATTTCGGCCACTAGGTTACGTGGATTAACCATGAAGTTTGACTCCTATAAGATGCGCTCTGACCATACGATGAAGCAGCATCTTAGGGCTATATTGACCATGATCCGCGAACTTAAGACGGCAGGAAACGACTTGACTGATGAACAACAAGTCCAGGCAGTGATAAGATCACTACCGAGTTCTTGGGAGAATATGAGCCAAAATTTGACGCATAATGAGAATATCAAAATTTTTTATGATGTCTTGCGTCACTTGGAATTGGAAGCTGAGCGTCTAGAGGCTGCTAAGCCCAATCATTCGACTTATGTGGCTAATTTTGGTTCACGCAAGACATTAAGGCCTAAGCATTGGAAGTCCAAAAATGGGGTAGTTGCTGGACAAGTTAAGAAGATGTCAGGAACTTCTCAGCGCAGCAAAAGGGGCAAGCGTGGGAAGAACAAGTCAAAATTAGAATGTTACAACTGCGGAAAGAAAGGCCACTTCGCTCGTGACTACACTGAGCCGAAAAAGGTATACTCTAACTTTTCTCGTATTGTTTTTGTAACTAGCCATGTGATGGTTGCTCACTCCTATCCTGTGTGGACTGTTGATTCAAGAGCGACCGAGCACATAGCGCGAGATAGAGTCGGATTTGTGGAATATCGCCGGATTCCAGCTGGGAGTCGTGATATCAAGGTGGGGAATGGAGCTAGCGTGGAGGTACTAGAACTTGGTACCTATAAGCTGGACTTGCGGGGTGGCCGTACTCTTTTCCTCCACAATGTGTTATACGCTCCCGAAATCCGATGAAATTTACTTTCAGTAGTTACTCTTTTAAGACTTGATTTTTAGATTGAATTTGAAAATAATCATGTTTCCTTTTATTTGGGCTATGTGTTTTATGGTAATGCTTTTCTTCAAGACAGTTTTATGATAATGAATTTGGATTATTCAAATATGAATGAATCTATTGCTTTTCTTTCTGTATCTGATAATTTGGATTCATATAAATGGTATACTAGGCTTGGCCATATAGGGCAAGATAGAATGACTCGGTTAGCTAGAGAAGGCCTGATGGGCAATCTCGCTAAGGTCATCTTGCCCACATGTGAATATTGTCTAATGGGAAAAGCTAAGAGAAAATTGTTTGGAAAAACCAATAGGGCATCTTTCCCACTACAATTAGTCCATTCAGACATCTGTGGTCCAATGACTATAAGGGCGAGACATGGAGGTGTTTATTTCATCACATTTATAGATGATTTTTCACGTTATGGTCATGTCTACTTAATCTCTCATAAGTTTGAAGCATTGAAGTGTTTTAGGCGATATTTAAGAATGGTTGAGAATCAGTTAGACAAGAGTTTAAAAACTCTGAGAACTGACCGAGGACGAGAATATCTTTCTGAGCAATTTAAAAGGCTCTGTGATGAAAAAGGAATCAAAAGACAGTTGACGATACCAAGTACGCCACAACAAAATGGCATGGCGGAAAGGAGAAATCAAACACTGCTTGAGATGGTTAGGTCAATGATGGGGCAAGCAAACCTACCAATTTCTTTTTAAGGGGATGCTCTTTTGACTGCTGCCTACATTCTTAACCGAGTTCCCTCCAAATTAGTAACTTCCACCTCATATGAACTATGGACCGGCGAGAAACCCAATTTGAGTAATTTGCGACCATGGGGTTCAACGGGTTTTGTTCACGATCTTTCTCATAAGTATGGAAAGTTAGGCCCTAGAGGGAAGAAGTGTATCTTTATAAGGTACTCAGAACACTCTAAAGGGTATGTGTTAATAGGTGAACAAATTGATGAAAGTGTGACTGAGATTGAGTCACAAGATGTGGATTTCATTGAAGATGAGTTTCCAAGTAGAGGTGAGGTTGATAGGAGTTTAGAACTCCATGAGATTATAGAACAAGAGGAAAGTGGTGCAAAGAAATTAGTTGAGAATGAGGAAGAAATTCTTCAAGCTCCTACAAAATTTAAAAATAACTTGAATCCGAGTGGGAGCACACCACTTGTCAATCAATCACAACAACCTCAGCCGCATAGAACCACACGTGAAAGTATTCCTCGTCGTCGTTTTGAGATTGAATGAGAAGCTTTCATGGCAGCTCCGCATGATGATGATGAGCCTAAGACAATTCATGAGGCTCTCTCATCTTCTACTAAAGATGAATGGATGAAAATTCTTAATGAAGAAATTGAGTTTATGAAAACCAACCAAGTTTGGGATCTGGTTGATCTACTGACAGGGCGTAAACCTATTGGGAACAAATGGGTTCTTAAGATCAAACGCAAGTCGGATGGATCAATAGATAGGTACAAAGCTCGCTTAGTGGCGAAAGGATATACTCAACAAGAGGGTATAGACTATGAGGAAACATTTTCACCAATGGTGAGGTTTGCCTCAATTCGCCTAATTCAAGCTATAGTAACATAAATGGATTTGGAAATCTACCAGATGGACGTTAAGACAGCATTTCTCAATGGAGAACTAGATGAGGAGATCTATATGGATCAACCCACGGGTTTTGTGGTCAAAGATCAAGAGCGCAAAGTGTGCAAGCTCAAACGATCTATATATGGCCTAAAACAATCATCTAGACAATGGTATCTCAGATTCCATCGAGCCATTCTCTCGAATGGGTTTACAATGATCACAGAGGATCATTGTGTCTATGTCAAAAGGTCTAAGAAGAGTTTCATTCTGTTGTCATTATATATTGACAACATACTACTTGCTGGAATTGATAAAGGGTTGATAGTTACCACAAAAGAGTTATTGTCCTTCAATTTTGAGATGAAGGATATGGGTGAGGCAGAATATATTCTAAGAGTTAAAATCTACAGAGATCGCTTTAAAAAACTTTTGTGTTTGTCTCAACAGACTTACATCAATAAAGTTCTTGAGCATTTCCTAATGAGTGAATATAAGCCCATTGACACTCCTATTGTAAGAAGCGAGAATTTGTCTAAAGAGTTGTGTCCTAAGACTCAAAGAGAAAAGGAAAAGATGGCCCGTGTCCCTTATGCTAATGTTGTGGGTAGTTTGATGTACGCAATGATGTGTACTCGACCTGACATATGCTATGCAGTTGGCTTAGTGAGTAGATTTCAATCTAACCCCGGACTGGCTCACTGGAAAGCAGTCAAGAGGATTATGCGCTATCTCAAGGGAACTGTGGACTATATGCTATGCTATCAGGGTTCATATTTGCAGCTAATAGGTTATAGTGATGCCGATTGGAGTAGTGTCTTAGATGAGCGCAAATCAACCACTGTGTATGTCTTTCTGCTCAACAATGGCGCCATTACATGGGGCAGCAAGAAACAACCCTGCATAGCTCTATCTACCATGGAAGCAGAATATATAGCTTATTCTGCAACAGTTCAAGAAGCTGTTTGGTTAAGAAGGTTCCTCAAGCATTTAGACATTGGCATAGATACTTCAGATCTGGTGACGATATTCTGTGATAGTATGGCAGCTCTTGCATATGCTAAGAACTCAAAATATCATGGAAGAAGCAAACACATAGATATCATATATCACTAAATCAGAGATATGGTAGCGCAAAAGGAAGTGGTTCTGAAACATCTTTCTACGAGTCGCATGGTTACTGATCCTTTAACAAAGCCTATTGTACGAGATGTATATGAGGCTCATGTTCGGAATCTAAGACTACGTAAATTGTAAATGTAATTTGTATTTCAAATAACATTGAGATGTAACATTTCCTTTGGGATATTAATACAATATGATTCAGTTCTTGTCTTTATCGTGTTGTCCTTTACTAATACACACACACAAAAGATATGTCAACAGGCTAAGATTAGTTCACTCACACGAGCAATCGCCTCTAGCGCTTTAGTAGCGAGAAGAGATGAGACATTGTGTCCCTAAGTACTTGTTCAAAGGGATAAGTTAGTTGACACAAAGATATGTCGCCTTAGTGGGAGTTAAGATGAGGTCTTCTAAGAAGACTGTGAATGGATTATCCACCATTCATGTAGCCTGAGGTTAGCCAGATGCGAGATTCTCTTTGATGCCTTGGAAGTGTGCAAATAGAGAAACTTGGGTTAGACGCTTAATGAGCGCCTAGACTAAGATCTGTATGGTGTTGACATAGACATATGCTCTTTGAGAAATCCACCGTAGCATGTGATTCATACTACATGTGCTTATTCGACCATATGAGTAAGTGAGTAAATGGTTCCCCTCTTTCTCACTGTGTGAGTCTCATTTTTTTGATGTCCTTTACTTTTGACTATATCACAAGATGGAGGTTATAATGTATGATACTTTGGCATGCTGTCTATGGCCATGATTGATTCGGTCTAAAGAAGCATTGCTAGGAAAGCGATTTGACCAAAGTTAAATGATATGAGTGCAAAAGGAAGATTTTTTCGATATCGTATCTTCGATAGTGTTTGCTGACGTCAAACTATGACGCTATATACTGGTAGCGAATAAGGTTGTGAACACATTGAAAAGATTTGGAAAAATTCAAAGCATTGTTTTGAGTTTATTAACTCAAGAGGGTTCGAAAATGTTTGACTTGATGCGATTGAATAAGTCTAGGACATGACCATACGCTTCAGGGATGTTACTATGCTGGTCTTGTCTAGGAGAGATTAGGTATATGTACTCCTACCTTTCTATAGATGTGCTTGGTGCTCGCACGGCCTATTTACTTGTATGAATAAGATTGAGAATATAAGAGAGATACAGACCTGGAGTCATGCCCACTGTGTGCGAGTGGGAGATGTAAACAAGAGGGGCGCCCAAGTGGGCTGCCCCCCTCCCTTTGCCAGTAACGTATGGCATTTAATGTCATACGTTACATAGTTTGTAACGTGTGGCTTAAATGCCATACGTTACAAGTTGTTACATTTTTTTGTAACTGCAATTTAATTGCAGTGTAACGACTGGTTTTAAAAGCCAGCCGTATGTGGGTTGACTATAAATAGTTCCCACCAGTTTGATTTTTGTGATCAATCTGAAAAACCAGAAAACCTCTCTCTTTTTGTTCTCTCTTAAAATTGTTCTTAGGCTGTGGATTTATTTAGTGACGCTCTAATTTTATACTATGTAGTGCACTAACCACTAAGAGAAATCACTAGTGTTTTATCAGTCTAGAGAAATTTGTGGAACAATTTTTTAAACTAAATTTAAGGTTTTTTTTTCGCTGTATTTTTCTAACAGCTTTTTTAACATCTTTAATCATGAAGAAAAAATTTAGAAAAAATATATAATTTCTAAAAGGAACATTTTAATTATTAAGTAAAAGGAACAGTTTAAAAATAAATAAATAAATAAAATGTGGTAGGTGAACAGTAAAGCTATCGTTATTCTATTTAATATATCGACCAGAAAACATGGAAAATTAGAACTTTCTTGGTGCATTGATGAACTACAAACTTGAGACAAACAAATAAAGTTCTATTTTCGGGGCAAAGGACGGTTGGTTTTCACTCTCTATTGTAATAAAGTTACTTATTTATGATTAATTATTTCTGACAAAATATTTATTTTTAATTAAAATAAATTGTAAATAATTTTTTTATTACAAATAATTTATCATAAAAATCTAATTTTCTTATAATGAACTCGCTGAATCCTTTACAAGTGCAAATGGAGTAACGCATTCCAATTGATGTACCTTTTGCAAAATAAAACAAAAAAGAAAAAAAAAAGAAAAAAGGGAGCAATATCAGAGCACTTTTCACATAAATCCAACATTGCATCGCAAGATTAACACCAGAGCTTGATACTCAAAATCAACACCAATAGTTACAGCCAGAAATTACAGATCATGCATAAATTTTAAACTTCCAAACTATACCAAACTATACTAAACAGTGTAGATTCAAACATACCAGCAATAATACTAGACAAATAAAAAGGCTGGACAAACAAAGTGGTACCATCGTTGCAACTAGCAGTGAGTTCAGTTTGACTGACTAATAGCATTCAAAACAGTCAGCTCTATCTTCGAGAGGAGCTGCTCGATTGCTTATGTTGTTTGATCTTCCCAATGATGGGATCGCAGACTTTTTGAGTCACTTTCATCTTTTCTTTATACTCATTTGCCGAAGCACTCATCTGGACATCCTCTAACCATTGAGTCACCTGGCGAATGGCATCGTCAATCTTCTTCTTGCTTTCGCGCTCAAGCTTGGCACGAACCTCCTTATCGTTGACAATACTTTTCACATCGTAGGCATAATCCTCCAAAGCTCCCTTAGCCTTGACCTTCTTTTTGTACTTTTCATCTTCATCCTTGAAATTCTCTGCATCCTCGATCATCCTATCAATCTCCTCTCTGGGTAGTCTCGCCTTGTCATTGGTGATGGTGATCCTTCTGCACACACCAGTGGTGCTCTCCCGAGCAGAAACCTTCAAGATGCCATTGATGTCAATATCAAAGGAGACAACAACCGTAATCTTACCCCTACGTGCAGCAGGAAGGCCAGAAAGCGTAAATACTCCCAACAAATAATTATCCCTGGATCTTGTTCTTTCACCCTCATAAACACGGAACTTGATACTAGTTTGGTTGTCCTCGATGGTTGTGTACTCTCGTGTCATCTTGGTGGGAATAGTCGTATTCCTTGGAATCACCACAGACATTTTATCATTTCTAGTCTCCACCCCCAAGGAGAGAGGAATGACATCAACGAGCACAATGTCTTGAACTCTCTCATTACCCGTACCAGCCATGATTGCAGCTTGAACAGAGGCTCCATAAGCCACGGCTTCATCCGGGTTCAGACTCTTTTTAAGATCCTCGCGGCCAAAGAACTCCTCCAACAGCTGCTGGATCTTTGGTATTCTAGAAGAACCACCCGTAAGAACAACATCATTAACACTTGTCTTGTCCATCTTAGCATCAGCCAAACATTTTTCCACAAGCTTAACAGACTTCTTGAAGAAATCAATATTGAGTTCTGAAAATTTGGAACGAGTGATATTTGTGCTGAAATCAATACCCTCATACAGTGCATCCACGGAAATAGTAGTATCAAGTGCAGAAGAAAGAACCCTCTTAGCTCTCTCGCATTCAGTTCTCACCCTTCTCATAGCTTTGGCGTTTCCACTTATGTCTTTCTTGTGCTTCCTTTTAATTACTTCTACACAATGGCTAACCATGTTGTTGTCGAAATCCTCACCTCCAAGATGAGTATCTCCGGCAACAGCCTTCACATTAAATTTACTCCCTTGAATGGTAAGAAGTGAGACGTCTGCCGTGCCACCACCCAAGTCAAAGATCAACACATTTCTCTTAGGAGTGCTACTACCCAACTTGTCGATGCCATAAGCAATCGCGGCTGCTGTTGGTTCATTCAGAATCTGCATGACTTTGAGGCCTACAATGCGGCCAGCTTCAATTGTAGCCGTACGCTGCGCATCATTGAAGTAGGCGGGGACTGTAACAACTGCATTTTCTACAGGCATGCCCAGGTAAGTCTCCGCAATCTCACGCATCTTTTGTAACACCATTGATGAGATTTCCACTGCAGTAAATCTCTTCCTTTCACCCTTGTAAGTGACCATGATCTTAGGCTGGTCATTGGAACCTTCAATGACCTTGAATGGCCATAACTTGATATCACTCTGAACCAAAGGATCACTGAAGCTCCTACCAATCAACCGTTTTGAATCTACAAGATGGCAAGGGAAAAAAGGAGAAGTGAGTCGATAACAGTAGAGCATATTCTATACAGGGGCTAAGCCTCTGTCAAAAGATTTTTTTTTTCTTTTTCTCTTTCGATGAAACCTTTTTCAAGAGACTTGTCTCTACTGAGTACTCTAGACTTTACACACTCGGAGCTTCCTCAAAGATTAATTCATTCAATAAACCTCTAATATGTAATCGACAAAATAATAATAAATTAGTTAAGTTTCACATTAAATTTAAAGAAATAATTGATAAGCCAACTCTAAAATCCTAAATCTGAATATTTTAATCTCCTACTAACTAGAACTACTAATTCTACAAGAGAACCCATTGAACGATCATGTTGGAATTAGAATGAAAGAAAGGGCAAAATAAAGATCTACTTAACATCATAAGATTATAAAAAATGTTACCTATACTTCTAGACAAAATATATATATACAATCGTAAATTGGGACACTGTCGAGTAACCATTTTAAAAAATATGAATAAAATATACAAATCATATGAAAAAAAAATTAATAATGGACCCTACTATTTTTTAAAATAGTTCATTATGCATTCACAATGTATATAGAATTATTTTTGCACATAATCATAGAGGCTCCTGAATATCTATTGAAATGGTCAACACTTTAAAATAGAAAGTGATATACACACAACAGATTTACAATATTTACATAATACAAGTTATAAAGTAAGAGTATTTTTAAAATTTGTCTTATAAAATTAAGATCACTTTATATAAATATTAATATTTTACAATACATGTTGTGTACAATGTTATACAAATTGTTATGAATTTATCATTTCCCTTTATAAAATTTAAAACTTTAATTAAAAAAAAAAAGTGGTAACATATGGCTGTCAATCAATACATAAAAAGTTACTTAAAAAAAATGAATACATATAAAGTTGTGCACACATATAGTTCTACTACTAAAACAAATTATATAATCAAATATGTTTTCTTTTTTTTCAGACTAGTTTTTATTTATTTATTTATTTTGGGAGGGAGAAATTAAACTAGGTCGAGCCTGATAAATATAACAGTACAGGTTTAAAGTTTAATCAAATTCGAAAAAGAAAATATATATATATATATTAAGATATATTACGAATTTAGCCTTGGCCTCAAGATTTCCTCTCATGCATTTTTTTTTATTTTTTGTTCCCTATATTTAAAACTCTGGCTTTAGAGAAGTTTACAATTCCTTTAAAAGAAGAACAAAATAGGGAAAGATAGATAGAAAGAGAGAAATTACCAAAGATGGAGTTGGTGGGGTTCATTCCGATCTGGTTCTTGGCGGCATCACCGACGAAGCGTGTTGTCTCAGTGAACGCAACACATGACGGCGTCGTTCGATTTCCCTGATCATTAACTATTATCTCTACCCTATTATTTTCCCACACTCCAACACAAGAGTAAGTCGTTCCCAAGTCAATCCCTATCGCCGGACGTAATGTCCTTCTGTCGGCCATTTTGGACGTCCAGAACTATCACAAAAGTACTATATGTTGAAGTAGAGTGGAGAGGTATATTAAAGTAGAGTAGAGAGGCGGGAGACGCGCGGGTCTTTATATAATAGAGAAATTTTTAGTGACATAAAAATAATTTCACACTTAAAATTATTTTTATCATAAACAAATCTGTGGATTATGTATATAATATACGAATCCCTCCTTGACCACCACCGATCATAAAAAGGGAAGGTAGGAGGATTCATCTTTCATTTCACATTTGTCAGTCAAAGTCGAAGATGAATCCAAATGACAGTAAGTGCACGGTCCACCCGCCATTTATTTATTTTAATTCAATAATGACAAAAAAAATTAATATATTGATGTATTTTTTCTAATTCTTAAAAATATTAAAATATATTTAAAAATATAAAATATAAAATTAAACATAATATATATTTTGTACTGGTGGCTTACCCACTAGCATCAGTACTCCTCATTTTTTATATATTTGGTCTTAGCTGTCCGCCGGCCAGCTCTTCGCTATTTTGTAGGCACCCTGAAACTTGATGAGCAAGTGAAGGACTTGATGAGCAAGTAAAGGACTTGATGAGCAAAGACCCGCCCGCCAGCTCTTCGCTATTTTGTGGGCACCCTGAAACTTGATGAGCAAGTGAAGGACTTGATGAGCAAAGACCCGCCCGGAGGACTTGATGAGATTCCCTCGACAAAAAGATAGGGAGAGGTTTGAATTGTCAACAATGGCTACGGATCAGATAGACAAATAAAAAAGTAGGAGGATTCCTGTTTCCTTTCGAATTTGTCATTGATTACGAGTCAAAATTGAAGATGAATCCAAATGATAATAAGTGCACATGCATTCCACGCCATTTAATTTTTTTTTAATTTAATAATAAAAAAATATTTTTCAATCTACTGAAATATTTTTTTTGGATTTTCAAAAATATTTAAAGATATTTAAAAATATAATAATAAATATAAAATATAGTTTATACCGATGGCTGACCCACTAGCATCATTCCTCATTTTTTATTTTTTGGGGTTTAGCTGCCCACCCGCCATCTCTTTGCTATTTCGTAGGCATTAGGATTTTTTTTTATGGGAAAAAGTAACTTTCATTGTACAAAATACAGTCCACCCAAACGTTTCCAGTTACAAACAATGGATAAGAGTCGGTCCACATTGCAATCAAAGGGACTTGCCAAGCATTGTGACAAGTTTGTGAGCTACCAAGTTGTCAAAACGATCTACATGCCTAACTTCGAATGCTCTAAAGTGAGAGAGAAGGGATTGGATCTCATTGATGGTATTGTCTAATCTGTGCCATGGTTCGTCCATGTTGTTACATTGATCGACCACGAGCAATGCATCACTTTCTAGAATTATGTGGTCAAAGTCGGAGTCGACAGGGGAGGTTTGCCGACTCCAACCCATTCCAACTTCGACTTTCCGACTCTGACTTGTAATCCAACTCCGATTCCGACTTTGATTTTGAATTCGACTCTGACTATATATCTAACTCCGACTCCGATTCTGATATCTTGTATATAAATGTAAAAAATATGTATTTTCATATCTTATTTTATATAACCATTACTTTTTTTTTTACCTTAATAATATTACTTTATAGATAGATTATTAAATTAAATAATAGTATGACCTAATTATTAGTTCCAAATAATTTATTCATAATAACATAATAGACATATATAATTATTAGTCTTAGACTCTTAGTAGTTTATAATACTAATATATATAAACACTAATATTTAATAAGCTACTAATGCAATAATTTGTAATACTATTATATACAAATTATTACAACCCTACATATAGACCCTACATATACTAAATTCATATAGTATATAGACATATACTAAAATATATAGAGTTAAAGACTAACACATACTGCATAGACCATACATATAGTTATAGACTATTACAACCCTAGATTGATAATTAAATGAAATAATAATATGAGTTAATATACTATATGTATTTAGGATTTGGGGTTAAAGATTTGAAGTTTAGTGTTTAGAATTTGGAGTTTAAGGATTAATAATTAAATAAAATAATAGTATGAGTTAATATACTATATATATCATTGTATCATAAGCTAATATAATTAACTTGTAGCCTTATAAAAGTCATAGACCCTACTCGTACTCCTCTAACACCAGTTGAATGTTGGCACATTCCTTAATTGTAGCTTTCTCGAAAAGGACACTGTCATCAGCGAAGAGAAGATGGTTCAATCTTGAGGCCCCTCGATTGATTCTTATGCCTGGTAAAATGTGAGTTTTAGCTGCATCATTAAGCAAGGAAATGAAGCTCTTAGTGCAAAATAGGAATAGGTAAGGTGACAAGAGGTCTTCTTGTCTCAAACCTCTCGTAGGCTGTATGTGGCCCGTTGGGGTGCCGTTTATCAATATCAAATATAACACCGTTTGGACACACATCATAACCAAGCTAACCCAACATCTATTAAAACCCATATGTTGCATGATCATCTCCAAGAAAGGCCACTCTACATGATCATAGGTCTTATTCATGTCCAATTTTAGAGATATGAACCCTGCATTGCCTTGCCATTTATTTTTCAGGAAATGTACAACCTCATGTGCCATTAGGATGTTGTTGGTGATAAGGCAACCTGGAACAAAATACTTTCATATTCTGAAACTATCTAAGGAAGGAAAGGCTTGAGACGGTTGACTAGCACCTTTGTCAAGATTTTATATATGACATTGCATAAGCTTATGGGGTGGTAAATTTTCACTCGAATAGGGAGAGATGAGCAAGTGAAAGAAAGGGAGATTCCCTCAAAAAAAAAAAAAAAGAGGAAAAGATAGGATTAAAAAAAAAGTAACATTGAGAGCCGGTCAAGCTACCTCCAGCGTCAAAAACAGCCCAATGGCAGTTGGGCTGCTTTTTGATGATAAATACACTAAAATAAAATAAAACACAATAAAAAATATGATAAAAAATACAATAAAAAATATAATAAAAAACACAATAAAAAATACAATAAAAATATAAAAATATAATAAAAAAATAAAATAGAGATGAACTTTAACGGCATTCGGCCTTGGCTGCAGCCCGCCACCTCAGGTGGGCGGTGTACCGGACCCATTTTAGGTTTAACCCTCTGTGGGCCACACCAAAGGTCGCCGAATCTAGCTGTTGAAGGGGTAAGCTTGTCGGAATCCGCCGGTTCCAATGGGGTGGGCGGTGTCGCCCACCATCACTGGAGGCGGTGGGCTGCTTTTAGTGAAGGGGTCGGTCCGACCGACCCCCAAGAAATCTCTAAAAAAATATTTTTTTTTCTTTTTATAAAAAAAGGCAGTATTGAAGTAAAGTAGAAAGGTGGAAGACCCGGAGTCTTTCTATAGAGAAATATTCAAGTTCCAAAGTATATATAAGTAATTTTGAAGTCTTATATATTTCGGATGAGATGAGTTTTAAAAGTTAGATAAAATATTATTTTTAATATTATTATTATTTTAAAATTTGAACGAGTTAAATTGGAAATTTGAAAAAAAAAATTATTATATTTTGTGTGAAAATGTAAAAAAATATAATGATGAAATTAAGATAAAATGAGTTAAACTCAACTCAACTCTCAATCCAAACCGGCACTACCAGAAATAGTGGCTTTTGCCACAAAGGATAATGGTCACAAAAAGTTAGAATTAGGTGGCAAAAAACTTTTTTTCCACCAAATATTATCGTGGGAGCTTCGTGGCATATAATGAGTGGCGAATAATATTATAGCCACCAAAAAATAAATTCGTGGAAAATAATGACTTTTTTCCATGAAATTCATTTGCGGTAAAAAATAATTTTATTTGTGACAAATGCTTTTGTCAACCAAGCATTTTGGTGTTTTTAGTTATTTACCCACTAGATGTTATGGTCAAAAATACTTTTTTTACATGAACATTTTTATGGACAATCTGGTGGGAAAAAGTTTTTTACAATTTAGCATGTTGACAACAAAAGGGTTGTTCTAATAAACATTGTTAGTGGCAATTATCACATAACATCTATTTATTTATCATAAAAGAGTCTTTCCCACCATCATCTATCATTGGAAATTCATTTTTAGCTGTGAAACCTTGTAGTGAAAATACAACGTTTAGTCATGATAGTTTCTATTATATATAACTGTTTTTGATAATACATTTTTCTCTACAATTTTTAATTTTATTTTTTTAGTTTTCAGGAATAAGCTTGTGGGAAAATAACTTTTCCAACACATTTAAGGCATCCTAAAAACAAATTTAACCACCTGTTACAAAGGAAATTATATCCCAACATTTCATCATACTAATCCAACTGAGTAAATAAAAAAACTATATTCAATTTAAATATACATTCAAATATCTACCATGAGGAATACAAATATGCCATCATGAGCCTTTTCAGGCCAAGTCTCTAAGGCCATGAAACCATAGAAGACCATTCCATAAAATATAGCCCATCAAAGCATACAAAACTAATTCAGTTCCAGCCTAAAATACATGAGGGAATTATTGTAGAATACATGAGGAAATTAATGTATGCATGCTAACAACATCAAGGCAGTAATCTCAGTACAAATGTCCATATTTCAATTAGCATTACTAATCAAGTAATTTGTAATCTCTTCTTCCTCCACAATGCATGTTGCCAATTGTGTCCTGAAAGTGCCAAAAATAAAAATATGTCAAGCTAAACAAAACGGTTTCAATCATCTCAACTTCAAAATTTTAAGATCTAGTAACATAAGAATGCAATCACAGTTCAAAGAAGCCAACAACCAAAGAAACCAAAAACCAACATTAGAGAATGGATAGATCACACCTAAACACCAATGAATTGAAAATCTCGAATCATACACACGTGTATGAATTTAATTAGATGGAGCAATGTTTGATGATATCCATAATGCAAGGGGTTGGAGTTGTGGTGAGGGATGGTAAGGATAATGTGCTGATGGCTGTAAACAAAGTTGAAAATAAAGTGAGTGATCTTGAAGTAGTGGAGCTATTAGCCATGTTTCGTGGAATTTAATTTAGTATTTAGTTGGGGATTTCAAATATTATCCTTGAGAAATCTAATTCATGAGGTTAAACAATTGTTTCAATAGTTTAAGGTTTTCCAAGTTCAACATGTCTTGATGTTGGGCAACAAAGTAGCTCATCAATTAGAAAGAAATGCATTGAAGATTGCAGATGTTGAGCTCTGGATAGGTTCAGTTCCTTATTGTATTTCTCAATCTATTTGGTTGGATCAAGTTCACTTGTAATCTAATTTTTATCAATGAAAGTTTGTTGTTAGGTGGATGAGACTATAATATTCTATAATATTTCTCAAATTCAAAATGATAATAAAAACGTCAACTTGAGTTTGTAAATAAGATCACGTAGTTAGGTGGATGAGACTTTAGGATTTTACTAGTGACCCAACAATAGTGTATTTGTGGTGCATGGTGCAAGTAGATGGCAGGCAACAAATCAATATATAAGATTGAATCATTGATAATGAGAATAAGGGCAACGATCTATTAAATGCATGAAAATCCTTTGAAGGACGTATGGTGAACACTGAATAGGAAAAAATACCAAAGAATACGTTGAATATGAGACTTGTCACAAACAGGAAAAAAAAAATGATGCAAGACACTAGAAAATTGTTGGATCTTATGCCAAAATGCCAACAACTATGTAATAGCCATGTAAAAAATCATACTTGTCAAGTGTTAAAAGATTGTGAATGCAATCATCTCAACTTCAGAATTTAGAGATCTAGTCCCATAAGAATGCAATTACAGTTCAAAGAAGTCAACATATTTATTCTCAATAGGCTTCCATTGAATTGGAGAGATGGAGCAACCAAAGAAACCAGAAACCAGCATTAGAGAATGCATAGATCACAACCTAAACACTAATGAATTTAAAATCTTAAATCACCCAGACACACGTGTATGAATTTAATCAAACAAAGAATGGATATCATAAAATATTGCAGGACGAAGAGTTCCAAGACTCACCTTATCAAGGTAAGGCCACAAATCAGATATCAAGGCAGCCACTTTTGTGGTCTCTAAGGCTCAGGTATTAATCTCCATCTTCCTTTACCTTTCTTTCCTTGTCAATCTCACAACCACAACCTGTACTTTTATTCCCTTCATCAAATAATAGATACAAACCAAACAAATTTATAACTTATCACAGATAAATAAGTATAAAGCAAAGGATGGGTGATGGAGACATTGATCAGTCAATATCAGGATGGGTGCTCCAAAGCAAAAGAAAGCACAGAGAACATAATTTTTGAGAAATACCTATAATAAAATTTTTCAATTCTTTCCCAAGGACAAACCCTGAGAGAGATATTGAAGGCAGAAGCAGCAACTTGACCAGCTTTTGTGTATAAACCTTGGCCCATCACAACACCTCCTTGAGTAACTAAAACAGTTTCATCAATATAAACATATACAAGAGCACTAGCATACAGTCATTAGGAAGCTCCACATAATCAAGATTTTGAGAACATGATTAATAAATATTCAATGTAAAATTCATATCCCAAAAGCTTAAACACAATAGCAAAATCCTACCATCAATGAAATGGTTGAGACACTTATTAGCTTTAGAATCCGGAAGCCCTAATCTTTATTCAAGCACAAAAACAAAATCCATCAATTTTGTCACATTTCAATAAAACAGACTACAAAAAGAAGTAACAAGTACTCATACTTTAATGTTGATCACACGAAACGATAGATAGAAGATACAGAGTCAAACACCCAATCATGTACCAATCAGAAATTTTGAAATCCCTATAAGCCTCATTACTCCATAAATGCAAATTTAGGGTGTTATTTTGCAATTTTCAAACCATTCATATAGCAGTAATGAGAAAATTAAACATGTATTTTTTAGTCACAAACCCTAGGGTTTACCTGTTCTGGGTTGGCTTACGGCATTGAAGGGAAGGCGGTGGAGCATGAGGGTGGCGTTGCGGCTGTGTGGCGGGCTGACTTGCAGTGGTGCTGCACCGTGGAGGAAGGCAGCGTAGGGCTTGTACGAGACGCTTGAGCGAGATCCGTGCAGGGTAGAGCAGATTGATGGTGAGAGAGAGGGAGTGCTTGTGGCAGCACTGTGGACATTTGGGGTAGTTACACCGGTAGCTAGAGGTGGTGCGATGGCTAAGGACGCGGTGGCACTGGGAAACCGAGAAAGAAAGGACTTCGAGTGTGAAGAGAGAGGGAGATTTGGAGGAGAGATAAGCCGCGAGAGAGAGGCTTGGTTGGGTTGGCCGACGATGGTGGAGGTGGACGGTGACGATAGGTCGACGACGGCATGTAGTTGCAGCTGCATGGAGGTGTGAAGAGTAGAGATCACGGGAGAGAAGCAGAACACGGCACTGGGGAAGACAGAGAGAGAGAGAGAGAGAGAGAGAGAGAGGCGAGGGATATGGGATCGATGCAGATAAGGGGGTTTAAAATTAATTTTTCATTATCTTTTGCGGCCACTAAATTTCGTGGAAAAAATAATTAATCTCATGTTAAATACTTAATTACCCACAAAGAATATTCCTGTAATTGGACATATTTTTTGCGATGATGTCAATTTCATGGAAAAAAAATTTTTGGTGACGTTAAAAATTTTAACTCATGAAGACCAAGTATTATTATAAATTTTTTTTTACCATTAACACAAAGTGGTGGCAAAAATATATTTCTTCGTGGTAAAAATTTCTTTTACCATTATATTATTTTCACCTATATGATTTCGTGGTAAAAAGCATAATTTGTTCTTATGAAAATTTTTAGTGTTAATAGAACACTATTTGTCATGATATTTTGTCATGGAAAAAGAATTCGTAGTAAAAAGTTATATTTGTTGTAGTGCGGCCTTATCATTTGATGTGATGTATACATAAAGAAAAATTAAATAAAATAAATTTATAAATTAATGTGATGTTATATGAGATTTTTTTAATTTATTTTATAATAAAAATAATTTTATAATCTGACATTTCATATTAAATTATATTAAATTAATTTCTAGATTTAATTTTGTCTATAAATTCCTTTATATCTAAAGTAACTTTAAAATTAAACTTTGATGAATCAATATTCTTCGTAACCGGCCAACTTTCATTAATTATCAACAATTTTGACAGCAGATATTTTTGAACAACGTCTAATTATAGTGTTGACTAATTAATGATGTATGGATCAGCTAGTACTTTTTTTTTATAAGCAGCTAACTAGTACCTTACTTACGTATGTGATAAATTATTCGTTTTATAAGCGTCCGTTTTATTTCCTTTTTTATATTTTATCATTAGACATTTGCATTCGAAGAAATGGTTACGTCTGAGCATTGAAATATACCATTCATTAGTTTTGTGTTTAATCGATCACTTTCATAAACAAGAGATATATATATATATATATATAAAATATATCTTTCTATTATAATAATTGACTATCTAATTGTCACTTTAATAGATTTTCTTTTTTTTTTTTGTTAAATTTTTTTACTTTTTCGTTAAATTTAATTACTTTTGTCCGTCTGTTTAAATTCTGAAATAATGTAATTTTTGAAATTTAATTTCCTGATTCAACTCTTAAATCATACATTTCAAATTCAAATTTTACCAGGCATAAGAATCACATCAAATGACTTCAAATTTTGCCGCCGTTTAAGACCCATTTTAGATTTAAGGCCGTTCGGGGCATACTGAAGGTCGCCGAACCTCATCGTCGCAGGGGTGAAGTCGCCAGCTCCCTCCGGTCCCGATGGGATGGGCGGTGTCGTCCACCGCCACCGACGGCAACAAGGGCTGGGCTGAGGCCAAATCTCCCTTAAAAATTCATCTTCATTTTATTTTTTTATTATATATTTTATTATTTTTTTCATTTTATTATTTTATTGTGTTTTCTAAATTTTATTTTTTTATTGTGTTTTTATTGTATTTTTTAATTTTTTTTATTGTATTTTTATAAAAATTATAGGGATTTAGAGTGGGCTACAATCACGCTGTGGTGCAGCCCGACCACACCTCAGCGTCACCCATTAATATGTTTGTCTTTTATTGTTCTCATGGCATTACCATCTACGTTCCCTGATCTCCCTCTCTCACTCACATAAAAATGATGAAATGTACATTGTAGTTGACTTTGAGAACTAAAGAAAAATGTATATGTTTGCAGCAGTTAACATCAATGAAGAAGGCGATTAGTTTTGAGAATATGAGTTGAAGAAAGTTTTTGAGATGATGAGAACGTAAAAATCAAGGCCAGTAGCTTCTAAGGGATGAACAAGGCTTTGCTTAGGAAATTCTAATTACCCTATATTGAAGAAGGGGAGGACGTCTGTAAAATAATATATTGATATATTGTGGGGATGTTAAGTACTTAAACTAAATAAGGATGAATTTCAATTTAAGAAGTACTTTTCATAAATATATGATGTTGGAGATGTTTAAACTATCTATATATATTTAAATGATGATCAATTCATGATATTATGTGTATTTGAAAATATAATTGATTAGATTAACCATGAATTAAATTAATGTTAAAAGCATATTGAATTGTATGATAATAATAAAATATATATATTTTTTGCAATTCATTTCGGCACTTTATTAATCTGCATCAAATGTCAGATGCAAAACTTAATGTGGCGAAAAATGGCCGCTACAAAATATATTTTCCAATGAGCAAATTCATTTATGAAATAGGTCTTTTGTGGCGAGACAAAAAGTTTTACCATACTGACGAATTAAAATTGAGCCGGAAATTCATTTTTCTCACCCAGTTATTGCGGCTGCTTCCTGGCGACGCGATATGAACCGAAAATGAGTTTTTGCGACAAAGTTGGCACCTTTTTGGCGACTTTAAGTCACCAGAAAAAAGAATTTTTTTGTAGTGTGTTTATAAATAAAGATGTTATCGTTATAATATAACTATTGGATTCTCTTCATAGGAAAGTTTTTGATCTAAGAGTTCATCTCTTTTTCATGGTAAGGGTGTTGAGACATAAAATATTATTCTAATCTCCCATTCTTGCTAGTAAATGAAGGGAAAGGGAATAAACCAAGTGTTAAAACTAAACTTTTTATTGACAATCCAAAAACATGCATAATTTATGTATTTTTTTGGTTTATAGTCATTTGCATCTTGTAAAAATTCGATGCAAAAGCTAAAAACACACCGGGGATTTTTTTTTTTTTAGCATTTTACGATTTTTTGCGGCGTTTTGTTGCGATCGCAAGGTACTAAAAAAGTGTTTTAAATAAATATTTACTTCATATTTATTTGCCATAATATTATTTCACCTCAAAAGTAAATTAATTTAGTGACCATTTCTTGTTTGCTGGAAATCAAACCATGGGAAGTGGGAACGCATTGAATTAGCCTGATTTGCATCCAAAATTTTGCTGCCACAAAATAATTGATTGCAAAAAAATTTTGCTTCAGTAAAAAAGGCTATATTGTCGCGGTAAAAAACTTAAACAATCAAAATACATAATCGCATCATCAGCTATTAAAATTTGCGATGACGTTATGTTAGATGCAAAAGGAGAGTATTAGCGTCAATTTCTATGGGGACGGAAAATAATTGGTTGCAAAAGGATAGAAGTGTAAGCTGAGAAATGAGAGAAAAACTAGAGACCAATCCATCATGTTTTTAAAAGAAAAACAGGCCTCCAATATAAGCTCGCAACTTAAGCATTTTTTTTTACCATGACTATGCATTTGTCTACACCCAAACAGAAACCCATGTTTTGCTTTCTTCCTATTCAAACCCCAACCTCATCTCACTCCATCCCAACCCAAACTCAATAGCACCCACTCACCCCCCATGGGAGGTCGATTTCGCAGGGGGAAATTAGAGAAATCACCCCCACGAGAAGTTGAACATGAACTTGAGAGATTGGTTGAGTTCCCTAACTCTTGCTAACATCTACGTTATTAGGTAAGAAAATAAGAATGTTTTTTTTATCTTTGTCTTTGTCTATTTCTTAACTTGACACAACCCAAAGCATTTCTCATGGAATTGCCATTTTTGAGTCTTGAGAGTTTTGACTACCCCTACTATAATAGGGTACCAAGTTGCTATTAATGAGAGAGAACCAAACCATAAAATAAATTGGAGAAAAGTTTTCTTGTCCATAAATTAACCTCAACTATTTCAAAGTTTTGCTTTCGATTTCCCAAGTGGGAACTGGAAATTGCGTGCTCGTGCCACGCGCCGTCATTATTGACACGCACGTAGAGCAGAAATGGGAGCTTGCTAGGGGAAAGGGAGGTCGGTTTGACATTGGAGACTCTTTGACTTCCAAGGTCCTCTCTTAGCCTTCTCCTTCGTTTGTGCAGGCCCAAATTCAAAAGACCCATGTTGTTAGAACTTCTCAAGATGTTAACAAGACTAGGCAATTTCCATCTTTAAACTATAGTCGAATTGACAGTTATTAATTCACTCATGCTTCAGGATGGCAAGTCATGTGATGGTCAGAGCAGTGATTACAGGTCTCTTCAAAATTAATTAGATAATTTAGAGATCATGTTTTATATTTTTAGGTTTATGATTGGTATGATTATCTCTCGCGATGATGGTCACTATCCTTAGTGATAGGCAAAGTGGTGGCTAGAAGCGGCCTAAATAAAATTAGGGTCAGGGATTTTAGGATTTATATTTTTTATATTTGTGTTACAATTTTGGTCTAAGTAACCTTTATGTGTAATATTTTTATTTTTCAAAATTTATATATTCTAGTCTATATGGCATATTAATTTGGATCGAAGATTATAAAATTAAAGTTAGGTTTGTTTTGGAAGATAAAACCAAAAATTTTAAACTCTTCTCAATCTAATCATTACATTTTTTTCAAGTTTTTATACAAAATATAATAAAAAAATTCAATTTTTTCAAAATTAAAAACCATTTTTTAAAATCTCAAAACAAAACTAATTAATATTAAAAAAATATATTACAATAATATTTTATGGTTTTTTAACTTTTATATTATATCATCTTATCTCTAAAAATAAATGAGGCCTTAGTTCTTTTACCTCACATCTCGACCAAACTCAACTAACAAAAAAAAAAAAAAAACGTTTTCAAGACTTAATTTGTTAATTACATGCATAAGAGTTCATTAATAAAATTTGGGCAGTGCTATTTATTCCGTTAGTTTTTTTTTTCCGATTTTATCCCATTTTGTTTTATTTTTCAGTTTTTCTTTTTTATATAATTTTTAAATAAGTATTTTAAAATAATTTTGTAATATTTTTATATTTTTAAAAAATATTTTAAGAAATAAAAGAAATCATTTAAAAAAATTATGTTTTTTTACATGATTTTTTTAACATCTTAAAATATTTTTTAAAAACATAAAAAAATCATAACATTATTTAAAAATACTTATTTAAAAATTATGTTAAAAAAACTGAAAAAAAAAAAAACAAAACAAAAGGGGATAAAATGGGGAAGGAAACTAACGGAAGAAATAGCTTTTTCCTAAAAAAATTTAGTAGTAGCGTACTGCTTTAATCATTCATTAAGGTCCACCACATGTCATCACCAGTAATGCAGAATTAATTAATATATATATATAATTATTATATATATATTATGTGTGTGTGTGTGAAGTAGAATTAGAATCTAGCTAGGAGGAAAGTTATTTATTCTTTGGCTATTAAATGTAGTTTAAAAGATAAATTTTATAATTTAAATCATACAATATTTAATCAAATTAACAAGCTGTAGCACTCTCAAATCAATACCAAGATATATGTATATATATATATATATATATATATAACGAAAACCGGAAATTACGCACCATATATGTCAAATGTTGCAACCTGCAGAAACAGACTAGTACTGCAACTTATTTCAACACACGAGCAATAAAGCTAGTACAACTTTAAAAGGTCGGACAAACAAAGTGATAACATCGTTGCAACTTTAGACGTACTAACGTAGTGATCGAGTCGTACGTCCGTTGATCCAATCATCTGAGCTATTTTTGTTGTTTATTCTTATTAATCCTCTTAAAGAGGGGATCGTAGTATTGTTCAATGTACTGTTTCAAGAGAATGTTCTCGATATAGGACTCGTCTGCCCCCCCATTCTGAATGCTCTTTAACGACAGTTCCAAATACTCGATGGCTTCTTTAATCTCCTTCTTCGATGGCTTGCAAGCTGGATCCTTCTCAGCATTTTCAAACTTGCACTTATAACCCTCCAAAATTTTCATAGCCTCGGCTTTCAAATTGTATTTACCATCTACCTTGATCTTGTGATTGGCGGGGACTGTAGCAACTGCTTTTTTCACATGATCATGAGTCGCTTTCAGGTGAGTCTTCGCAATCACAGGACGCATATTGTTTGTTGTAGTACTGACTACAGGCTTGTCGTGATCAGAACCTTCAGTGACCCGCGATTTTTTATCGTTCGGAACCAAGCTACTACTGAATCTATTACTGATCAACCGTTTTGAGTCTGGAAAATCAAAAGAAATATAGGAAGAACTGATTTTACAATAAACATTAATGTAAACAACAAACATTAATTCGTTTCATAAAGAAGAAACAGAAGACAAGTTTTCTCTCTCTTTTTTTTTTTTTAATTCAGGAAGGGAAAATAGATAAGATAAATATATATATATATATATATATTTATATTATAATTAAAGTTTTATTTAAAAAGTTTAAGGACGTTTGGACACAGATATAGATGGGACATTATATTCTTAAAATTCTTTGAACTTCTCATTCTAATTTTCTTTTTAAATACGGCCAGTACTTAATAAACATAAATTATTTTTTAAAATATAAATAACAAAATGTATTTTTATACGGTTTTCAAACCCTAAATACATGGTCGTTTATAGAATTTTATCAAGAATAATGATTATAACTGCACATGGTTTCCATATAAAACACCATTTGCAGGATTAGATCTTATAAAATCCTACCTAGATCAACAATGTCTCAACAGATCGAACGGTGTATATATAAAATCTTAAATATCCCTTTCTTTTCAAAAACGATAGAAATCATGATATCTAGATTCTAAATAGTAATATAATTATATTTAAAACTAAAATTATTTAAATATATATAAAAACCGGCAACACTCATTGCCCAAGTCCGGCCAACACGTGCGTACCATCTTTAGAAAAAGATGCTTATAACTTTCTCCGAAAGAAAAAAAAAAAAAAAGAAAGAGAGAGCACTTACCGGAGTTGGTAACGGTAGGGTTCATGGAGGTATCCCCGATGAAGCCCGAACGCCTCGACATCCTTTTGTCCGCCATTCTCGCTGGTTCCTTTCTCTATTACTAGCTCGTTCTCTATTCAGAGTTGGAAGAAGACCTCTCGAGTCCTTTTTTTATAGAGTTTTTTTCCAGCTAGCTTGCTTACACAGATCGAGCAATGGCGGAAACTTAAATATGCATGGATGACGCGAGTCATGACCCAGAAATGCAAGTCACCTCGTGTGTCATTAGGAAAGAGCAATACGATAGTAGAGGAAAAGAGAGATTTGACTTGTCTTGTCAACAGTGGCCACGCAACACTTTATAAAAAAATTATATACATATAATATAATTATACTATACATTTTACAATTAAAATATTAAATGAGAAAAAATTTTGTAAAATGTTGTATATATATAAAATATTTTATTGAATTATTCTTTATTTAAAATTTGTTATGAAATATATTGTATAATTATATTGTGTGTATCATTTTCCTAAAAAATAAAAAATAAAAGAGTGTATTTTATTTAGGATGAAAATGTTAATTTAGCAGTTACAACTAATTGGAGGGTATGCTAAAATTGAAAAAGAAACAATTAAAAAGTTGGATTGCAAGTATTTTTTTTTTCCAGATATGATAAAATAACAAATCCACTTAATTAACAAGTTTCACAGAATTTATTCATAAATATTAATAAATATTAACAAATCCACTGTTAATTTGTTTTGTTTTGATTTTTCCTTTTTTTTTTTTTTTGGTTTCCAGAACTCATGATAACATTGCAGAACATCTTTCTTGCAAGGAAATTGCCAAGGAGCTACTAAACATCTTTCTTGCAATAATTAAACCGGATTAATTGACTGACTTCATAAACGCGGAGTTGACTGACTTCATGTATAAGTCCTTAATTGATCAAATGGTATGGTGTGAGAAAGCCGCGGTATATTCTTAAAATTCTTTGAACTTATCATTCTAATTTTCTTTTTAAATACGGCCAGTACTTAATAAACATAAATTATTTTTTAATTTTAAATATGGAACTTTTTTTCTTAAATTAATATTACTTAATTATTGTCCAAAATCAAAAATCAATATAATTTTTACAAACTTTAAAATTAAAAATAAAAAGTAATATAATTTTTTCAAATTACAAAATAAAAATATTATATACATAATTTAATTTTATAATATTTTTATTCAATTTCTTTTTTTTTTTCAATATTTAATAAAACATCTTAGTTCAAACACAACTAGATTCTCCAAATGTCCAAATAATCCCTTACTCTCTATCCTATATATCCAGAGCTGACTCTTCGGCCATTCATCGTACAAGTCTTTAAAGTCCAAAACAACCATCAAAACCAACAACGACTCCTCTTCACTAAAATGGAAAAGTGTCGTTGTAAAGATAGGATAATGGATTTGATTTCTTTGCAACATTTATTTGTGGTTTATGCGTGTGCTGTAATGGTGCCACCACGTGTCCTAATTTATGGTGACCAGAGACTAATCAGCCTAATATTGCCACCTCTGGATCTCATGGCAGTGAGCTCCAGCTGTTTATTTCTTGAAGCAATAATTATAGTATTAATATTATTTTTTTATTTTTTTTATTTAATTATGTATTTAACTTTTAATTTTATTTAATAATTAATAAAGTTGTATATTTTTTTTTCTTTTTTTAATGATTAAAAATGTTAAAAAAATATTTAAAAGAAAATAATAAAAAATAAAAACATTTAAATACGTTAATAAATTATTTTTTCAAAATTTTTTCAAAATTAGGCAACCATTAAGGCAAAAGCTTCCAACTAAAATCTGTCAATTATTTTTCTAAGAGAAAAAAGTTACAGTTGTGTGAAATCATCAATTAGGCTATAAATTTTATTATTTATTTTATATATTAATAATTTGTTCTCTTTTTTTTTTAATTGAAGAAAATTAGCATGAACTTTTGTTTTCGTATGATCAATATCTCATATGATTATGTTTATAAATAAAGATCTTATTGTTATAATATAATTATTGGATTTTCTTAGTAAGAAAAAAATTTCTCTTGTTCATCTCTTTTTCATGGCATGCAAGGGTGTTGAGACATAAAATATTATTTTATAATCTCTCATTGCTTCTCTGCATAATAATTGTTTATTAATAAGCTTGGAACAGGATCATTATGAGAGTGGTTACTAAATCTTCGATAAAAAAAAAATAATAAATTGTTTTCTGTATTTATCAATTTAATATAAAATATAAATAACAAAATGTATTTTTTTTTACTGTTTTCAAACCCTTAAATACATGGTCGTTTATAGAATTTTATCAAGAATAATGATTATAACTATACATGGCCGGTCACGAAGAATATTGATTCATCAAGTTTAATTTTAAAGTTAATTTAGATATAAAGGAATTTATAGACAAAATTAAATCTAGAAATTAATTTAATATAATTTAATGTGAAATGCTAGATTATAAAATTCTCTTTATTATAAAATAAATTTATAAAATCATATATAAAATCATATCCATTTATAAATTTACTTTATATAATATTTTTTTATGTATACATCACATCAAATGATGAGGCAGATTAAGATTGAGAATTGAGTTAAGTTTAGCTCATTTTATCTCAATTTCATCATTATACTTTTTTCACATTTTCACACAAAATATAATAAAAAATTTATTTTTTTTTCAAATTTCTAATTTAACTCGTTCAAATTTTAAAATAATAATAATATTAAAAAATAATATTCTACCACTTCAAATTTCCATTTATACACATTTCGTCAGCTAACTAAAATCAATAATTCAAACACTATAATTTAAATTCCTTTAAGCCCATTCACCGAATAATACTCCTACCATTAAATTTAATTCCACTGCTTCATCTTTCAATCTCTATTCACACCCTGCAACGAAAATCAATACTCAGTTATCTTTATCAATAAATGATAATAAAACTTAAATCAATCCATTCATATTCATGTAGTGTTAGCATACTCATTTAAAAGTAAAAAAGAACATGAATTCTATATCTATCCTCATTCCCCATTCCCATTACCATTTCAATTCTCAATCTCATTCCTGTTCTATATTCTGAACGTACCTCCTTTATTTTTTATGTTCTTTTGTTTTGTTATTTCTTCAAATTATGTTTTTGTTTTCTATTTTGTTAGTTAATTTCTTTTTAAAATCATGTTCTTCTTTGTTATTTATTTCAATTTTGTTATTTGAGAACATACTTTCAAATAACAAAACATATTTTGTATGTTTCTCTGTATTGTCATTTATCTGATATTTAGTTTTCTTCTGCAGAACGGTTCACTTACAAGGTTGCTATCGTCTATTTTTTTTTGGCTCTTTGTTATTATTCAAGTTTGTAAGTTTTTTTTTTCTCCAGTTCTATTTTTAGATTAAGCATCCTTTAAAATTTGTTTTCTTCTTTCTTTTGTGATTCTGTTTTGCATTTCCTTTTATTTTCTTCTATTTAGTTGTTCATCTTCTATTTTTAGGTGTTTTCTTTTCAAGTGTTGGTTGTGTGTATCTGGAGCTTATCAGTTCTTTATTTCAACTTTATAAGTATATGTTTTATCATCAATCTAATCAGTGTTCACGTTTTTTTTTTCTTATCAATGAATAGATCTCTTTACTTTTTTGGATATGTTCTTCTATGTTTTAATTTCGTCAAATAAAGTTTCATGTTATAATTTAATTTTAATTATAAACTATTATAATCTATTTATTTTGAAAATAGATTAATCACAATATTGACTATTTTTTAACACGGAATTGATCATATGGTATGGTGTAAGAAAGCTGCGGCATGTACATGTCCTTCTTAAGGAGAGTAGATGATTTTTTTTTTTGAAAGGCCGGCTGAATTCCATTAATAATAAGGAATCAAAGTTTTAATACAATGAGGGATAAAAGCATATGTGGTTAAGAACCACTAATGCCTAGGGCGTCCTTGCTTAAGGCATGAGCCAAGACATTATTTGCTCTTACAGCGTGCCTTATCGACCACGAGTTGAAAGACTTCAGGGTTTCTCTTATATCCTCTAGTAGTTGGCTTGTGTAATTGAGGGTCTAGGGCTTTGATGTCGTTGACCACCTGTAGCGTATCCACCTCGACCACGATGTCTCAATGGTTTGAGTCCTTGCAATACGTAGGTAGCGTATGCTTCTGCCATTAACGGGTCTAGTAGGAGTTCATGTTCCATGCGCAACGTGCCCAGTATTTGGCCTTGCCAATCCCAAATGATTGCACCAACACCAACCCTTCTTGAGGTTTTGTGAACCGAGGCATCCTAGTTGAGCTTTACCTTCCCTTATCGGGGAGGTTCCCACTTGTCACTACAGCATATATAGGCTTTTGCCGCTTTTTTTTTTTTTTGCTGCAATTACAATTGGCTGAACAATTTGATGGTGTTGCCTTTCCCTTGCATACTTCACGTCCAGACCTAGAGTCGCCGTCATGGGTTCAAAGTTTTTCCTATGATTTTTTTATCGCAACAACTAATCTTGCCACAAATGGGATATGACCACATGACACATTCAAGAATTTTCGTTACTAGAGTTATTTACTATAATGCAGTGTTGCCATAATATGTCCAATCCGGGAAAATTGCAGCATAAATGTTATTGCAGTGATAGTTGCTGTGACACATGCGTGCGCCATAATAGCATCTCATGGTTTCATTCATGCTAGTCTTAGGGCTGATTTATGTTGCAGTAGTTTTATGTCACCGCACTAGTGATTGAGAATTTTACAACGGATTTTTACTTCTCGTCGATCGTGATGTCGCCGTTATATCTTCTTCTTGTTTTAAAATCGGTGTGGTTTTTGGGAGGACCCTAAACGATGCATTTTGTTGGGTGTTGCTCCTTGAATCCCACATGGGAAAGGAGTGAATGAGGGAGCAAGCCCATAGGCCTATAAAAATGGGTTTAGCTTCATTAGTTTAAACACACTAGTCAGAAACTTATCTATTAAATTTTGACTTTAGTAAAATTTCTTTGTTGTCCTTTTTTGTATGTAAAAGAAAGAGAGGTGAAAATTAGAGTTTTACTAGTGGAAGAAGTTTTTGTGTTTGTCGTTAGGGTGAAGAGAAAAATTGTGTTATTGTAACAATTTTTTCACATAGTGGATTTTCTTCTCTGGATCTGGTGGTTTTTCTCCTATTTTGGGAGATTTCCACGTAAATTCTTGTGTTGTGTTTATTTCTCTATTTTTTTTATACTCTATTAAAAGTATATCCTGGTGAGTGGAATTTGGGAGGTCCAGATTCCCAATAAGTGGTATCAGAGTCACTAGATTCTTTTGGCGGGCTAGAGTTTTGATGTGGTAATGTGGATATGTACGGTCTAAGGAGGTTCTGTTTAGGAGATTGAAAATTTTAAGTGTGTCCGTTGTGACCCTCCAATCTTTCCTGGGAATCTTGAAATTCTGTCTAGGAAAGATCGGTCTTTCTTGGGAACTTACTTAGTCGATACTATTCATTTCTACGGTAAAATTCATCAAGACAATGTCAAGAATGGAGGTAGAGAAATTTGATGGGAGAATCAATTTTGACTTTGCAAGTCAATGATATTTTGATTCTATCAGAATTACACAAGTCGTCGACCAACCCATGAAGTTAGCAATTTGCTGGAGGTGTAGACAACCTGGCACGTCAAGAAAAGTTGTCAACAAGAAGTGGAGCTGGTTTGGCAAGTGGCTCCAAATCAATAAATGGAGATACTAGTATTGATGCTAACATTGTGTCTCTCCCCATGAAAAAGAGACATGTATATCCTCATGGCATGTCGCTAATCCCAAAGTTGTCATGATAGAGGATGTGTTAATATTAGCAGTTCCACAAGTTTGCATACGGGCATTGGTTTGACATTGATACAAGGTGTGTAGTGGAAATTCATGTCAATAGCTAATGAACTTTCAGGAAAAGTAGATCCTGATGGGGGGAATTTGGGAGGTCCAGATTCCCAACACATTTTGGGCAAGGTCTGCTCCGGACCCTGATCTCTTCCAGTCTTCCTTCTTCAATCTATTAACCTCGCGGGTGTCACTCCGTAAAGTGCCTCCGTGTCGTCGCGTGGTCGCCGACAAACTCGATTGATGTTCACTTAAGTTTTCATGCCACCGTCGAGTTCAATTTTTTTGAGATACGTAATAAAATTGAGTTCACCAATTATGAAACCCTCCCTCTCTCTCAGTTACCAATGCTACCCTAGCCTCCCCCTGCACCAAGTCCTTCCCTAAGAAATTTACCACGGTGTGCCACCAATAGGTGTATTAGCTTGCAATTTCAGAGCACGCTCCACCTCCTGTGGTAAGCTCTCTTTCCCACTACACTAATACTCTATCTCGAGTTGAAGTAATAGGCATATATCTGATGCTTTCCATAGGTATAGAATCCATTCTTCCATTTGTGCAATTAGACTACAATACAATATTGAGGGATTAATATGGTTTAAATGATGAGGGTTCAAATGTTCTAGTAAAACTTTAGGATTCAAATGTTTAAATAAAAATCATAAATGGATAATCTGATTCTGAAACGTGAAAGAGAATTTTTTGGGGAAAAATGTATCGCCTAAAAAATTGGTACCTAACGCCGAAAAATTGGGAATCACCAAAATCGCTACAACGATACTCTCCGGCAAGATTGGGTATGTGGCATGCAAGTTGGCCAACTTACCAGTGTGTCGAGGACAAACCTGTAGCAATAGAAATTGGGGCTTCTTAAAGGGGAACAACTGCGATTAAGGAGAACGCCGTAAATACCAGATCTAGCATCAACCAACTTACCAGATATTCCTGTCAACAAGAATGGAAGTTCTGCGAACTACACTTACGACGGTTTGAAAATCACCTGAGCTGAAACATAATTTTCGATAGACGTACATGCGCAGAGAAACTTTTGCTGATTATCGACGCTGAGATTGACTTGGGAGGGAAGCAAAAGAGCAATTTCCATCCATGGCTTTCTTGGTCATGTGAAGATCGCAGTAAATATCGCCTAGATCTCCGGCGATACGCTTGTGGAGAGAAATAGAGCATATGTCACGCGAAATTGCTGGCGCTTACTTTGCAAGTTAATAAACGCCTCTAATGTCCTTTTACCGCCATTTTTCCCTTTATTGTCACAAACTCAAAGCCCCGGGGAAAACCTATAATGTTGTAGTGAATGTGTCCTCCACTTCTTTCTTCCCGTTGGTGTTCTCTTCTCGTTCTGATTTTTTCTCTCTCTAGCGTTCAACTCTCTTCTGCAGCTTCACTCTCTTCCGCATGCAAGGTGTGTGGATTCATTATGCCCATCCCTAATTCAAACACATATCTCAATTAATTTCATACATTCAAATATATCTTAATGAAATCTACAAAATATTATTATTCACAAATTATTTGAGATCATTTGACCGTCCAAATACAACGAAAGCAATTCGCGAGCATGTTTGGCTTAGATGCTGATATGTAAGACACTGTTGCCTCAAACTACTTGTCAAAATTTATGATATTAAATCGAGTATTAATCTACCAATATTATTTTAGTTTTTGTCATTTGCTCGACAAAACAAACACATTCTTTAAAGCATATTAAGGCCTTGGTTTATTACAAAAAAACATATCATTTCATCTTATAAAAAAATTACAATTTTTTCAAATTTTTATAATATATAATTTAAAAATTAAAATTATTAATTATTAAAATATAAATATAAATATAAAATAATATTTTATTTAATTTTTATTTTATCTTATCTCATATCAATTTAAATGTAAATATTTGTCCAATGCGATAGCCAACAGTTGATCATACCGTCGAACGCAAGCATGACAGTCAATATATAGTTGGTTATAAAGTTCAAAGTAGGGTCGGTTGAATGATAAAGCCATTGATAGGCCCCTGAGGCCTGCACCTAATGTAAAGCCCACAAAAAAAAAAGTGAGATATTCTTTAATTTTTTTTAAATAAATATATTTTATTAAATTAAATTTAAAATAAATTATATTTTTCAATGTGTGTTAATTTCTATAATACTAAATTTAATATTTAATATAATAAATTATGTATCTTTTGAAATATTTTTTTAAAATCTTGTTAAATTGAAGCATAATATTTGTATTGATGCCTCATTTTAAGTTGTGTTATTAAATTTAAATTTAAAAAAAAATTATTTAAAGATTTTAAGTAAAATACCATTTTATTGTGTAAGAATTTATATTTTAATGAATTGTAATTATAAATAATTCACTTAAATTTTCTCTTAGACCTCAATCTATATTAAGTCGGCCTTAATTCAAAGTTGATAAAAAGGTGAAAACAGAAGATATATAATTAAAAACATAAAAGAAAATAAAAATATGAGAAATAAATGTGACAAAACCACGCTCAGAAAAAACCTATCACAGGATCCAAACGAGAAATCTAATGAATAAAATTGTTAAAAAATATCATTATAATTTTGAAAATTCTAAATGTAATAAGATGAACATGGGAGGGGATATTCTCATCCTACCGGCTAGGCTTGACTGATACAACTTGAAGCCCATCTCGTCTCTCCAGTGCGCATAGGAACAATCAGTACAGTCGACCCACAAACTGTATCAGGCCCACCAGCCTCCAAGTCAGTAGGCCCATGTCGATGTGAATAGACAAGACCTACCAACTTTTACAAGAAGCCGAGAACACCTCACATTTAAGAGATCACAAACAACATCCAACTTAGAAAAAATCTATACAACTTTCTATTATTCAAAAAATCTATACAACTTTTTATTATTCATATAATTTCTACACACTATACTTTATTTTATTTTATTTTTTAACAAATACTTGATATATAAATAATAAATAAAAAAATTAAATTAATTGAAAAAGAACAAATTCAAAATAAAAATTATAAAAAAATTAAAAAAAAGATAGTGTGTAGAGATTGAGAGATTGTGTACAAGTGACCGTTCTGCTACCTACCGTCAACGCATGATCTAGAATGCCACGCGGCATTAAAAAATGAGCGGAGTTATTCTCTTGGTTGAGCAGCATCACTCTTTTTGATCCTAAGCAAAATTTTATCTTTTATTTTTCTTATCATATTATTTTTTCAGATTAAAATAACTTTTAAAAAATAAATAAATAAAACTAACTAACTAGTACTGCAAATTTAAAGTTTAAGAAAATTTTAGATCTAGAATGTGGATGACACCCTTACTCAAATCAACACCAACATATATATATATATAGCTAAAATCAGAAATTACACACCATGAGGTACGTCAAATGTTGCAACCCGAAACAAACTAACTAGCACTGAACACACCAGCGAATAAACCTAGTACAACTGTACATGAACTAAAAGGTCAGACAAAGAAAGTGATAACATCGTTGCAACTTTAGTACGTACTGAGTCGATCCATTCGGGAGACTATATATATATATATATATATATATAAATAGCATTCACATTATACATATTAATGCTAGCGCTCCATTGTTTATGTTGTTTGATATCCGCAATGATCTGATCGAAGTATTCTTTGTACCCTTTCAAGAGATTTTCCTCGATATAGTTTACGACGTAGTCATTGTGATCTAGCCCCGGCGAAATTTCATGAACGTACTTTGACCAGTAAGTCAAATAGAAGATGGCACTTTTAATCCTCTCCTTAAGCTTGCAAGGAATCTCTTCATCCTCCACAGCATTTTTCAACTGGTAGTCATAACCCTTCAAAAATCCCATAACCTTGTCTTTGAAGAATTTGTATTTATAATCTTCAGCCTTCAAAACCTCTGCATTCGGCCTGATCATCATCGTATGATTAATCTCCTCCTCGGACGTTACTCTCGCCCTCATGACGACGTCGTTGGGACTGACAGTGATCGTGTCGCCGGTGGTTTTTTCGTGAGTAGAAACCTCCAATTGTCGGGGACTGTAACAACTGCATTTTTCGTATGAGTCATTTCCAGGTAATAATTAGTCTCATCATGCGCAATCACACGAATATTGTTTGTTGTACTCATCATAAGCTTGTTATCATCAGAACCTTCAACGGCCTTGAAATTGAACGGCCACGATTTTATATCGCTTTGAACCAAGCTGGGATCATGGAATCTCCTACCGTTCAAACGTTTTGAGTCTGGAAAATCAAAAGAAATATAGGAATAATTGATTTTACTACGAACAGTGTAATTAATCAACAGATTGGCTACTTCTGATGTTGTAAGAAAAAATTAAAAAATTGAAAAATTGGACTTAATTGAAAAACATTATATTTTGATCATAAATAATTATTTTAATTATAATTAAAATATCGTAAATATTTATTTTTCTTATAATATATTTAATTTTATATTTTTTATTTAAAATTATCTCATCTCTAAATTTAAATCGGCCAGCATATCCATTAGAAAACAATAGAAATGATATCTAAATAGTAATATAATTATATAATTTAAAATTAAATTTATTTAATATAAAAATTTGCAATACTCAACGCCGAAGTCCGGCCAACACATATCCATGAAATCCATCGGCAAAGGGGGCGCCATGCGGGCACCACCCCTATTCTTAAAAAAAAAAAATTTTAAAAAATATAATATATGATTTTTTAAAGAAAAAGATAAAATAGGTTTATTTTTTTATAATTTTGTAGAATAATATTAATTTTATTTTATACTGACCCATTCTCTAAAAATTATTTTGGCCTTCCTCTACAAAATTAATTTAATTTAAAAATAAAATAAATCTTATATAAAATAAAATAATATAATAACATGATGACATATTTTAATTATAGATAAAATTAAATAGAAGTTGAATGATTTTTAATATATTTTTATTATGATGACATGTTCTTATCATATTATATATTTTTTTAATACATAAGTTATATTAAATGTATTTTTTATTATAAATTTTATTATCAAATTATTTTATAGAATAAAAAAATATTTTATATATTTTATTTGTAATCCTAATTTATAGTTCCGTCACTGATGTAATCATCATTTATTTTTAGGGCTGAACAAAATAACCGTCCGACCCGACCCGACCGTTTTACCGAAACCTTTCGACCCAAAAACCCGACTCGATTGGGTTAAAAGCGGAAACGGAATTCTTCCGTTACCCGATAATTTGTTCCATCATCTCTCTCTCTCTCTCTCTCTAGTCTCTCTCTCTCCCTGTCGATATCGACCTCCATAATTTGGGATTCTAAAAATATGATTTTTTGGATTGATTTGCGATTCTGAAAATAGGATTTGTTGAAGAAGAAAAAGAAGACATCTCAAGGAATTGCTTAGCTTTTTGTTCTAAATTTCTTAGATTTTTTGGATTGATTTGGGATTTTTGTGTTGGATTTTGTTTGGGATTTTTGTGTTAGATTCTGTAAATAGGATTTGTTGTTGAAGAAGAATAATAATAATCAGAAGAAGAAATCGAAATCGGGTAATCGGGATAAACGGGCAATCGGCTAATCGGAATGTTATTGTTTCGGGTCGGGTCGGAACATGGTCTTGGTGGTTCGGGTCGGGTCGGAGAACAGCCCTATTTATTTTAAAGATTTAAAGTGAAAAAAATAGGTAAGTTTTATTACCAATCTTTATCTTTAGAAACAGTTGTTTATAACTTCCACAAAAGAAAAAAAAGAGAAATTACTGAAGATGGAGTTGGTGGAGCTCGTGGCGACCCGGTTAATCGACTTGGCGGCATCCTCACGGATCATGAAGTGCTGCGTATCATTGACTATTGACTCTAGTCTATCATGCTGCAACGCAGCAACGCAGGTGTACTTCGTCCCCATCGCCGAACGTCTCGACTGCATCCAACTGCCCGCCATTCTCGTCGTCCAGATCAACAATCACAACTAAAGATTGATAGAAGTGCGCAAAGCCGGTTCAAGGTTAACGGAACGAGCGAGAGGGAAAGAGAAGGGAAGGGGAATATATAAGAAATCAAGAATTCGAACCAAATGCCAAATACTATAAGCTCGTTATATATTCAGAGGTGAAAGAAGACGAAGGCCTTGCTCTATATATAGCTTGCTTAAGGTCAAGTTTGACAAAGGTATTTACGGCGCAAGTAGTTTCTTCGTGCACGGCATTCATCATTATCAGTATACGAGTTCACGATTCTATTTTTTTATGTTTTAGGGACCAGCTTCCACCAGTTTAGGCATCATTTAACCGTGGGAAAGGTAAGATTCTAAATAGGCGCCGGGCGGGGCAGCTGGGCATGCGGCCTTCTGATATCAGTATCTCAATTTGTTAAGAGTTATAAAGAAAAAGAAAATATCTCGATTTTATAATAATTTTATACATTTGGTCACGTTGCCCGGCCGCCATCTATTCTCTATGTAGGTACCAGGAAACTTCGTGAGCAAGACTCAATTAGATCCAGTTTGGATTTTGGGTTGATTTGAGATTAATTAGCCTAATTTAGATATATGGAGATGAAATAAGATGAGTTGAGTTGAGTTTATTTTTTAATATTACTACTATTTTAAAATTTGAAAAAATTGACTTGAGAATTAAATTTAAAAAAATTATATTGAGTTTTGAAAAAAGTGTATTATGATTTATATTTTATATAAAAATATGAAAAAATGTAATGATGAATTTGAAATAAATTGAGACGAACTCATTTCGTTTTCGAATACACACAAGACCTAAATTTTTAATAATAATAATAATAAGTTGAGATGATAAAATGAGTTTTATAAAATTCGTTTAAAATAAATTTAAATATATTTTCAATATTAAGATAGGTTTAGATGTATACGTAGAGAAAATTGTTTATGACTTTTAATTTTTTAAATTAATCTCACTCTCTTTACTCTTTAGTTGCTGATTTTTCCTGTTTCTTCAAAAGTTCATATTTTCATTTTAGACCCTAGCTTCTCTCTTTCCCACACTTTCTTGTGTGTTTGGTGCCAAAGACAAAGTTGTGGTTGAAGGCACTTGACTCTATCATCGATAAGGTCGTTCTCGTACTTCAAATTCTCTTCTCTACGGTTAAGCATTCCTGTAAACCCATAGCTTAGGTATATATTGGAAAATTTTTTCTTTGCTCCTTTGACTTAGAGTTATCTATGGATCAACTGCTTTGGCTTTCGGGAAATTTCTCTCTCCCCAACATGCTATAAATAAGTTTTATAGGAGCTTAGCTCAAATTGAATGAAGGTTGACAAATGACAAGTGTTACCAAGCAAGATAAGATTCACAAATAATACCATCTATTTTAACTTTCAATGATCGGGTATTAGATTGTATTTCATAAATTCCACAAACTTTCACACAATTTACTAAGGGCAGGTTTGGCAACTCGGTGAATACATAAAATTTTAATCTGAGTTTGTAGCGTACTTTTTTTATGGATTAAAATTTAAAAGTTAAACAAAAGGTCATTTTATTTTCTTTCTTATCACTTTCTTCTCTTAATTTTTAATTAAATATGACGAATTTTTTTTGATATGTACGTAAATTTCTACTTTTAAAAAAAAAAATTGATGGATCAATTGCCAATACTCTTAACAAATTACTCGGACTATTATGCAGAGTCACTCTCGATGACCAAAATCCCATTTTCATGGTTCTCCACCCGAGCCCTTTTGACGAGTTTTCCTTTCATAAATGATATGGTGTGAAATATTTCTTTAATATATATATATATATATATATATATATGATGTAAAATATAAATTTTTTAGATAAAAAATAATACTTTAATAATTTAAAGATATATAATTTCAAATTTTCAAATTTTTAAATCAATATCATCCTTACCTAATAATTTTTTATGTTATTTTCATTTTTTAAGACTTCTCTTGATATTATTTTAAAATATAATTTATTTATTTATTTATATAAATATATTATTTCAAAATGGTATCGATACTAAAATATGTCATACTAGTGTCTTGATAGAAATGTCAATCGATACCTTATTCAAAACTTTTTAAATAATTTTTTTCTATTTTTCTCTATTTAATTTCAATCAGTTTTTATATATTTATATATATATTTTTAATGTAATGATAATTAAAAGAAACATATTTAATTATATTTAAAATAAAAAATAAAAGAATACGATTTACAGTAAGACACGCATCAAATAAATAAATTTAAGAGATATAATAACCCTACTAAGAACATGATACACATTGAACCCTCCACTTGTACTCTTGCGATGCTATTCTACATGAAATCTGTACCACATTTTTTATTTTTTGAGTTTTGCTAAAGACAAACAAGAAGTGCAAACGGGAGATAATTAGATTGTACGAAAGAATTTCTCATCAAGCCTTCCATTAGTTAAATTTTAGTTGCACCCCTATGATCTGCTACCCCTCATTTATATCACCTCTTGCTTTTCCTTTAATTCCTGCACATGTCATCATTCTCTTCTTCCTGACTACTCTATACTTTTTGTACTGTCATTGCTCTCCTTATTTTATTCTTCAGTACAATAAATAGTTAGCCTGAGCTCCCTGACAAAATTCCCCCTACGAGCCCCTTGGTAATACATACATATTTTCAATTACAACTTAACATAAACACACGTACTCCATTAACAAGTTTTCAATCACCACGTCAATTCTTCATGGTTTATTGAAAAACCTACACGTCATGCATAAATCTATCCATATCATTTATATATCTATACAACACAATCACAAAACTTAGCTTTATATATATATATATGCACCACTTCCAATGATCCAACCCATCTCCTCAAACATTAAACACATGTACATCACAATTACACATTCAATCCTTCTCAATTATGACAATCAATACATTCATATTATAATATGACATCACCTAATATCATTTATTTTAAAAAAACTGTAGTTTTTTTCTATGATAGGAAGCCAATATGACATTACATTGGCTCCCTATCATTATCATTATAATAAACTTATAACATTTATTCTATTTTAAATCTTATTTTAGATTTTTCTTTTTCAAAATATATTAATGTTTTTATAATTTTTGGGGCCTTGCTCTTTGAGGGGCCTTAGGGAACAGCCTTAATGGCCTAACTGAGTCAGGACTAGAAGAGTCAATCTTTCTTAAGCTCTTGTGGTATAATTTTTAGGGTATATTTGGATAATAGAATAAAATGAAAATTTTATAAAAAATAATAAAATAGTTTATGAATAATAGTGAAATGATTTGAGTTAAGATTATAAAAACAAAAACTAAATAAATTATTATGAAATTGTTTAAATATTATTTCTTAATATTATTTTTGTTTTAAAATTTCAAAGCATTGAATTGTTTTTTCAATTTTATTTAAAAGTTATGATAAATTTTAAAATGATATAAGATGATCTCAATTTATCTCACTTCTAAAACATAGCCTTAATGATCGGTACTAACTTCAGATACCAAGACCTTCACCATCCATATATATAGTGTCCTAGCTAGCTGCTCTTTTCAGAGAATGGGTGTGCCCATATATCAAGCTCTTTACGTACACTACACCTCCACGGCAATGTTTCTTTACCTTGATGGAGTTGGTGGCTGCACATCCGACAGTTAGTTTGAAGAACAAAAAATATTATTTCCCAACTCAAAACTTCTGATCGAGTAATGATTTCAGACAATATTTTTAGAATAATAATATACTTACTATTGATTTATTCACTTATTTACCACTTTTATTGTATTCAATTTTTTATTATTTTCTTTTAAATATTTTTTTAACATCTTTAATCATGAAGAAATTTTTTTAAAAAAATATAATTTTACTAATAATCAATTTTTTAATTATTAAGTAAAAGGAACATTTTAAAAAGAAATATAAACAAAAAAAAAGTGGTAGGTGAGTTGTAAGGCTATCATTACTCTATTTTATATATCCACCAGAAAACATGGAAAATTAGAATTTTCTTGGTGCATTGATGAACTGCAAACTTGATACAAACAAATAAAGTTCTATTTTCGGGGCAAATGATCACTACTCCAAGAGAATAGGTTTTTTGAGACAAATCATTTTGTCTCAAAAAATAGATTTTTTATCCCAAAAAATCTTTAGAGACAAAAAAATTTTGTCCCAAATTTGTCTCAAAAAGCCTGTCTCAAAAAGTTTTTAAGGAAGAAAAGTGAATTTCGTCCCTAAAAATGATTTTTAGAGACGAAATCTCACTTGTATGTCCAAATCCGTTCGGACAAGTTTTTTTATTTCAGACAGAAAAATTTCGTCTCAGAAATCTGTTTGGACAAAAATTTCAACCGTCCGAACTGATGGTTTCTGTTCGAACTGATAAATATTTCGTTCGCATAGATTGCCTTATTCGAACGAGGCTAGCGTCCGGACATATTTTATCTGTTCGAACGAATAAATTTATTAGAATATAAATCTTGTTTGAATGGACTTTTTTTAGTTCGGACGAATTTTAAATCATAATTTATCGTTCGAACGAATACAAGAGTTATTCAAACGGATATTAACTATTTGAACAAATACAAGAGTTGTTCAAATGATACTGCTATACACATTACATTTAATTAAAAGATGCATTATTATTATAATAAAAATGTAATTTGTACATCAAATGTGTTCAAATATTATTTTTAAACAGAATAATAAATGTACAATTAATAAAAAAAAATAGATTTTAAAATTGTGATGGTGGAATAATGTTTTGAGACATCCTCTGCCATTCTTCAAACATTGCTCGAGTCCTCGACTCCAGTCTCTCTTCTATTCTTGACTCTAACTCTGCTGTTTTATCTAATCTGATCAACAACTCTTGTTCCTTGAACCTAAAACGTTCTATCTCAAGTTGTGCTGCTTCTAACTCCTTAGTTTTGTTTTCATTGGATCTAGCTTTAGAAGAGGATGATGAACTGAAGGATGGCTTCACACAACGTCCTAAGCCCCTCAAATATCCAGAACTTGATCCGAGAACTTCAGATAGGATCTGAGCATCATTGACAGATAATTCATCAGATGGATCTGTAGTAGCATCTTTTAGAGATTTCGTCTTTTTCTACAAAAAAAATATATTAAAGTTAGTATAAATAATATGAATATTCTATTAGACTTGCCTTAATATACTTAAACTTACATAATTTGCCTCAGCTTCAGGACTGGTCCAAACACCATCACGATTTTTATGTGCTTTAGCATATAAATGAGTTAGATCAAAGACACATGAACTTTCAGCTTGCTGCAAAAGAAAAATTAAACTAGAACTTGAAAAAAAAGTGCATATTTTAAAATAAGACTGGAATTAGTAGCACTGACCATTTTTTTATGTAAACGATGAAAAGACCGAGAACCTGCATGATGGTGAATTTTTAAATTTGATCTATTTACTGTATTCACAGCACTTCGTTGCTTTACAAAAAATAAGAAAAATATTATAAATTTCAAATTCTAATACATATATAATTTTCTATTAGAAAAATATAAATGTGATATTACCTTATAAGTAGAATTTTCAAACAAATCACAAACTTTCTGCCACTCGGCTGGTGGTATTGCTTGGAATGGATTTTGACGTGCCTCTGCAGCAGTGCTGAATTTCTCAAGATGTGCATGGCACCGATCTTTGTACTTCTGGAATGCACTCGACATTAGTTCTTCAACTGTTTTTCGATGCTCTCGTAGACTAAAATCTAAATCAAACTCATCCTTAAAAAAATTATAAATAATTAGTATAAATACAATTAACATTAAATTTGAATTTTCTTGGGATGTAGCTACCAAACATCGATTTTTTATGTGATCTTTTACATATTCGAGAATGTTAACCAGTAGGCTGCTGACATCGGAGCATACGTGCGAGTGAAGGCACCAACATAAATAGAAAGCCATGCTTGTGAATCACTGTGCCCACTAGTGTGACCCTCTAATATATCAACTTTAATTTTACCTATTTTTCTGACTTTCTCTATGCAGACACCCTTGTTGATGCCTCGCCCTCGGTGCTGGCTTACAACTACAAGTACAATAATTAGAACACATATATATCATTTGATAAATATATATATATATTAACTCATGTGGTAAATACCATAATTTGACAAAATACCTGGCGCTGGATCTAGTGATGCTGGTATAATATTGCTGGCCAGTGAATCACGTGCATGAGAGTTAATAATAGGTGGGGGTGAGGATGGCGCACGAACAACTTTGCGTTTGGGAGGCATATCTATTTGAAATTGTAATTAATTAAATATATAACCAGATAGATATTGTTGATATTTATCAAATTTATACTTACACATATATTTTAACTCATTCACTATCAGTTTTGCTAGACCAGTCTTCTTCATCTTCACTAGACACGTCAATAGATTCATGTTCTTCCGACATTCCACCCTCAATCACTTCTAGTGCAACATCTTCTCGACGGAGTGGGACCACGTCATACTGACTTAGGTCAACAAATATATTGATCACTAGTTCATTTTCTTGATATGCTTCTTCATTTATCGAACCATCGAAGTCTTCATGTGGTTCATCTGCCTCTGGATTATAATCATATATATTTCTTGGTACAAACTTCTCCACCACTCGCCATGGGTTCCCGTATTCCGGATCATCTAAATAAAAAACTTGATTCGCTTGACAGGCGAGAATAAAAGGATCATCCTCGTACCAGGTTCGGGATGTATTCACACTAATAAAACCCCCATCTTTACGCACTCCCAATCTAGGATATGAAATATCCCATCAAGTACATCTAAACAACCAAGCAATATAACCTCCCATATTCTTTAACCCTATAATATCTTCTACAACTCCGTAGAAGTCAATGTCATCATCTCCACGGCTCTCTTCGACTGCGACCCCACAATTCTGTGTTTTTCTATATCGTTCTCTATCACGTGTGTGGAATCTATATCCACGCACCAAGCAACCCGAATATGATAGCTCTCTTGTTTGGACCACATGCTAGTGCTTAAAGTTCTGGTGAGATCTCATCGGGATTTGTAGCATATTTTAATTTAACCTACATCAATAAATATATTTAGTATAAGATTAAATATCAATAGAATCCATATTAATTATTTAATATTACCGTATGTTCGAACCACGAGGCGAACTCCTCTTCATGCCTCTTTTGTACGTCAGCTCCACCACCAGAGTTAAGCAGTTTTAAATGTTCACTACACGTTTTCATATAAAATATCAATTTATACGAAAATACTAATCTCAATTATTTTAGTTTTACGTAAATTCATTACTAACCTCAATCAGTGCTCAATTTCTGCACAGTTATTCAGGACATACCATCAAGCTCTCTCGACATCTCGTCCACACAAGTCGTAGCCTCCTTGTGCAACCATTCGATGTACAGTTTGTGAAAATATAGAAAATGATGATGGGACACCCATCTGTTCACCTTCATAATTTCGATCCGGTCTCGTAAATCTGGTATCAACCCCACAAAAATACATTGAACCAAAAGTGTGCCATTCATTATCAATGTAGGACTCTGTAATCAAACCTTCTGGATGAGCCTTATTTCCCATACTTTGCTTAAAGTTTCCTAAAAATCGCTCAATTAGATACATCCATCTATATTGAACCGGGCCAGCAACTAAAGCCTCACGAGCTAGGTGAACAGCCAAATGAACCATTACATCAAAGAAAGGAGGGTACAAACTCTCTAGTTTGCACAATATCACTGGGATCTCAGCCTCCATTTTTAACAATGCGTCAACTTGTAACGTCCTATTACAAATGCCTCTGAAAAATGTCCCGAACTCTGTAAGAGCTATACGAACATCCCGAGTAAGTTTTCCACGCACACCAACTGCCAACAAACGTTATAAAAATATATGATAGTCGTAACTTTTAAGACCAGTTATCTTCCAGTCATATGTTCGTACGCATCTTGACATGTTCCCAACATACCCATCAAGTAATTTGATTGACAATAACCAGTTTTCTCTCATCGCTTGATAGTGTATACCATCCAAGAGGCATGATGGCTCGAGACCCATTATCTTGTAAATGCAACTCTGGTCTTATTCCCAACTCCTTCAAATTTTTACAGGAGTTAATTGTATCTTTTGTTTTCCCTTCTATTGACATGAGAGTACCCAAAATATTTTTACATATATTTTTCTCAATATGCATGACATCTAAATTATGGCGAAGTGTCAATGTAGACCAGTATTGCAACTTGAATAAAATACTTTTTTTTGTCCAATTGAATTCTATTGCATCTCGTTTCCTTTTTCGTGCTCGTGTGTCCTTCCCAAATCTATTTTTTGGAATTTTAAGTAGTTGTGCCAGAATATCATCGCCAGACATGTTGGCGGTGATGACCTTCGCTCAGTCTTCCCATCAAACATTGTCCTGTTCGACCGTCATCTATGATTATTAGGTAAATATCGGTAATGGCCCATGAAACATATTTTTCTTCCATTTGTTAGCCAATGCGACTGTGTATCTTTGTTGCAAACAGGGCAAGCCACTTTACCTTTTGTGCTCCATCCAAATAAGTTTCTGTATGCTGGAAAATTATTTATTGTCCATAAGGCTGCGGCATGCATCTTGAATTCCTGCGACAAGGCCGCATCATACGTAGTGACACCCAGTTCCCATAACTCTTTCAACTCTGCTATTAGTGGTTGTAGATATACATCTATGTCGTTTCCTGGTGACCTCGGTCCTGGGATCAATAAAGCCATCATAAAATAAGGGTCCTTCATATACTTACAGGGAGGCAAATTATAAGGCATTAACATCATAGGTCACATACTATGCGAAGTGCTTATATTGCTAAATGGATTAAAACCATCAGTTGCTAACCCGAGACGTACATTCTGATGCTTTTCGGCAAACCATGGATACTCTCGATCAAACTTCTTCCACTGTAAGGAATCTGCTGGATGCGAGAGAAATTGATCATTTCGAACTCTTTCTGCATTATGTCAAGTCATATCCTTTACAGTCACTCGAGAAGTAAACAACCATTGAAGTCGAGGGATCAAGGGAAAATGTCCCAACACTTTATTCGGTATATTATGCTTATCTGAAGTCCATCTTGACTCGTGGCACACTGGACATGAATCAAATTCTACATACTGCTGCCAAAAGAGTACACAATCGTTTTTACAAGCATGGATAATATTATAATCAAATCTCAATCCTTGCTTCAATTTTTTCTCCTCATAAAAGTTACGAGGCACCACATTATCTTGCGCTATAACCTCTTTAAATAAATCAAGTAGCATGTCAATGGCCTTTGCAGAAATCCGGCATACTGACTTGATATGTAGCAACCTCACTGTGAATGACAACTTACTATGGCGGGTACACCCCTCATACAGTTGTCATTGAGTATCCTCCTACAGTCTTGCGAAGTTCTCATTTCTCTCAAAAAATTGTGAAGATGTTCCTTCTTCATCTCGAACACCAAACATGCCTGTGCCAATATCATCTAATATCTCAGTGATATCATCTCCATTATCATCATTATCATATGAAACGACCACATCTGTATCATCGATATCGATCTCAGCATCAGTTTCCTCCATTCGATTGGAATGACTCTCAAATCTAACTCCTGAAGGAAATGGTTCACCATGTATAACCCAATGCGAGTATTTATGATCTATCCCATTAACGAACAAATGGGACTCCACTACTACCATATTTAAATAACTCAGGTTCTTGCACTTCTTGCACAAACATCTTATAAAATCCCGACTATCAGCACTATCTTTCGCAAACTCTATGAATACTTTCACCCTCCGTGCATACTCCTTATAGTCTCGTCCAAGTCTATCTCCCAATAGCATCCAACTTTTGTCCATTATATTTTCGTTATGCGTCTACTGCCTATTAAAAAATACCTAAATCATTTCATAAACATCATCAGTAATACTGTAATTGATATCCTCATAATACTATTTATTTATTCTGTTTGCACGAATTTTGTTCGAACGTATATTTTTACATCCGGATGGACATCAGCATTCGTTCAAACATGAACAGTTTCATTCGAACGGAAATCGTACAGATAGCATACCAGAACCAATCCTCACCATCAACTAAGTAAGTAACAAATACCCAAATAAACAAATCATGCTCGAAATTGGTTATATAATAAAATTTCAAATATCAAAATAAGTATGCAAAATCTATATAAAATTATCCCAAAATATCAAAATAAATCTCTAATCTTTAAACCCTAATAATTAGAAAACTAACCTCAACTTTTGCACATCCAACTTCAAATCCAATTCAACAACACTGCCCACAATTAAAAATCGTAAGATGAGAAAACTATCAACTACTTTTAACGTTGAAAAATATACAAAAAAAAAATATTGAGAAATGAGATTTACATATTCCTTTTCAAGAATATCAAGTCTTCCACACTCAAAAACTCTCTTACAATATGCAATCATTCTCTGCCTCCCTTTTAGTCTTTCTCTAAGAAATAGCTTAATCTCGAATAAAAAATAAACTGAAGAGTGGTGTTTAAATCTGCAAAGTTACGTTCGAACGTAAAATTTATCCGTCCGAACGCCAAAATGTCAAATTGCCGCTAGTTTTCCCACGAGGAATTTTCAAATTTTTGCGTTCGAACGGATAATTTTGGTGTTCGGACGCGTTATTCTAAGTATATTTTAAGTATTTTCTGTTGGAACGCATAAGAGACCGTTATGACATATAATAAGTGTTAAATCTTATAGAGTTACCCTAGTATTATAATACTAATATACTAGATAATATTTAATTATTATTATATATTTATATACTGATATTACAATTACTATTCTAAATAATCTATATTATAAATTGTATAACCTCAATAAGTGATGATACTACAAATTATATATTAAGTAATCTAAGTAACATGTACCTAATTATTATAAATTAAGCACTACATGTAAATAGTATAATACTTATGTTCTAACTAATATATACTAGTATGTACAAAATAGTTGATATATATGAAATTGAAGTACTTGATATATATTTATTATATATAACATTATCATCTTAGTGTTATGTATAGTGCATATATATTAAATAATCTAAATAACATATACCTAATTATTATAAACTAAGCACTACATGTAAATGGTATAATACTTATGTTCTAAATAATATATACTAGTATATACAAAGTAATTAATATATATGAAGTTAAAGTACTTGATATATATTTATTTTATATAACATTATCATTTTAGTGTTATGTATAGTGCATGTATATTATAAAGACTATTTTTAGTATTTTATTTTTTACTAAGAACTTTATAATATTATTAGTGTCGTATGGTACATAATAATATCGTTATAATTAGCCGAGCTGATAACGGATTGCTTAAACCCCAAACTCTCTTCTTTCCGTTCGAACAGATTCTCCTTCATCCGAACATATACCCTTACCGTTCGAACACTTAAAAACTACGTTCGAACGCTCAAACTCGTTTGAACGAGAAATTTCTCGTCCAAACGAGTGTTGGGGGTATATATGCCTAGCCCTCGCCGAACGCCCCATTTTTGCATTAAACGGTAGATTCCAAAACTCAGTCCCATTCGAACGAGAATCATATTCCACCTTCTCGAAACCATCATCTACAGTGAAATATATAAGGTATGGTCTCTCTAACCTCTCCTATTGGTTGAAAATGGGTTATGAACACCCATTTTTGTGTGGGTCAGATTTCAAATTGAATCCGACCCATTTTTCATAGTTTTTGTAATTTATTTCCAAGTATTCAGTGTTTTGGACCTTTAGGAGTGATATTAGGTTGATTTGGTTCAAATAGATTTGAGTTTTGTAGAAAAAAGTAATGGCCGAGTCAACTCGGTCATTTCTCTTCGCAGGGGTTTCCGTTTGGACGGGAATGACCCCCGTTCGAATGAGATGTAGGGGATGATCTTGTTTGTTCAAATGTGCATATAACGCATTCGAACGTGTTATTTTGTCCGTCCGAACGAGTAAGTTCCAAACAGAACAATTTGATATACATATCGATTTCATTTAGGTATTTTGGTTTCCATCAAGCCTGCCTAACTTCTTCCATCACTTATTTGTATACAGTATACGAATGGCGGGTAGAAGTCAAAAGTGTGGGAGAGATCAGTTGAGCGTTACTAGTCTTGTGATTGTAGATCCAGTTGCCTCCACACCCGTCTCTCCTGCTGCTCCCAGTGTTCCTGTTCGTAGGTCTGTTCTAGTAGAGTGACCTATCACTTTGGATGACTTCAGAGAACTGGAGTGGGAGGGACACACCATCCACCAGATCTTCATGGAGCGAGGATGGACTTCGATCTCCACACAGGAAGGGATCGCATATCTTGATATGGTATGCGAATTCTATCGGGCATTGGAAGATCAGCCTGGAGATATTCACCACTACGTACTCATGGTACGGAGAGTTAGCATCACCTTCTCTCCTCGGGTGATTGCAGAGTATTTAGACATCCCGCGCGTGATGGACGCATATCCTCATCCATCCGCAGTAGCAGCAGCGTCTAGATCTGTTAGGGTAGACACGGAAGCTGAATCCTCATCACCCTTCGCTACATGGACTGCCGATGAGTTTGGTACTGGCTCAGACGCTAATGATAGCGACCAGGAGTACGTATTTGATGATGGTCTCACAGACGATCAGCTACGTGAGCTACTACGGCATCCCGAGGCTCCTGCATATAATGGCGGGAAGGCCATCAAACAGGTTGACTGCATTCCATTCTTCAGATTGTTGAATCTGATAGTCGGGTACAACATAGACCCGAAAAAGTACAAGACAGATTTCGGGATGGATCGGGCACGACTTCTAGTGCGGGTAGCAAAGGGGGATTTGATTGATCTAGCATCGTATATTTTCTTCCGCATTAGACAGGAGTCATGATATGGGAGTGGAGGCAGTTTACCATTTGAACTGTTGATATCTGGCCTCCTACTCCAAGCTGGAGTTACAGAGCGGATTGGTGAGAAAAGATAACTTTAGATGGGGACTCTCAACAAGATATCTATCAGTAAGAGCAAGGGGCACCCCTATGTACATACTCCAAGGTCGACTGATACTACTACCAATGCTGCTACCCAGCCTGCTCAGAGCTAGCCTGCAGAATTTACATTGAAGTAGTTGGAGGCGATGGTTGAGCGCGTCGTGGAGAGAATGGCGACCCGCGTGGTAGCAGAGGCTGAGGATTGCATCATGAGGAGGATAGATAATGTAGAGACACGGATTAAATTTATGCAGGAGGACATAGATTTGATACTGAAGTAGTATAAGTATTTTTATTTTATGTGTTGTATCGAATAATAATATATATATTTTGAAATGTAATTAGTATTTTCTTTTATTTTTGGTATTCATAAGAATGTTCTTTTTTTTTTATTTTCGTCATTTTACTTATTGCTTGTGATAATAAAATAAAGAACATTTTAAAATTAATTACATAAAATTAATTTTTGCATTTACAAATATTTTGAATGTTTCATAAATCATAAAATGTAATATAAACACATTTTTTATATTTTGAAAATGATAAAATAAAATTAATAGAAAACAATATATGTGTGTGTGTGTGTGTGAATGAATAGTAATAAAAGAAATTAACCATTTCTAACCTGTTGTCCGTCTGAACAGTATAATTTGGGTTCGGACAGACTTGCAATTCCACCGCCACATTTTCCTCCAAATTTATTCCGTTCGGACAAATATTTCTCCATTCGAAAGTATTTTTACACTCGTTCGAACGGATTTTTATCCGTCCGAACGTATTTTGCAACTCGTCCAATTTTTTGGGATGAGTTTTAAAAAATGTCTCTAAAAACCACTTTTAGGGACGAAATTTATTTGGTCCCTAATAAATTCCATCCCAAAAAATATAATTTGTTGTAGTGGATGGTTACTTTTCACACTTTTACTATAAGAAAATTACTTATTTGTGACTAATTATGTCTAACAAAATGACTATTTTTAATTAAAATGAGTTGCAAATAATTTTTAGTCACAAATAATTGGTCACAAAAATCTAATTTTCTTGTAGGGAACTCGCTGAATCATTTACAAAAGCAAATGGCGTAACGCATTCCAATTGATGCACCTTGCAAAATAAAACAAAAAAGGAAAAAGGGAGCAATATCAGAGCACTTTTCACATAAATCCAACATTGCATCGCAAGATTAACACCAGACCTTGATACTCAAAATCAACACCAATAGTTATAGCCAGAAATTAGAGATCATGCATAAATTTTGAACTTCCAAACTATACCAAACTATACTAAACAGTGTAGATTCAAACATACCAGCAATAATACTAGACAAATAAAAAGGCTGGACAAACAAAGTGGTACCATCGTTGCAACTAGCAGTGAGTTCAGCTCGACTGACTCATAGCATTCAAAAAAGTCAGCTCTATCTTCGAGAGGAGCTGCTCGATTGCTTATGTTGTTTGATCTTCCCAGTGATGGGATCGCAGACTTTTTGAGTCACTTCCACCTTTTCTTTATACTCATTTGCCGAAGCACTCATCTGGACATCCTCTAACCATTGAGTCACCTGGCGAATGGCATCGTCAATATTCATCTTGCTTTCGCGCTCAAGCTTGGCACGAACCTCGTTATCGTTGACAATACTTTTCACATCGTAGACATAATCCTCCAAAGCTCCCTTAGCCTTGACCTTCTTTTTGTACATTTCATCTTTATCCTTGAAATTCTCTGCATCCTCGATCATCCTATCAATCTCTTCTCTGGGTAGTCTCGCCTCGTCATTGGTGATGGTGATCCTTCTGCACACACCAGTGGTGATCTCCCGAGCAGAAACCTTCAAGATGCCATTGATGTCAATATCAAAGGAGACAACAACCGTAATCTTACCCCTACGTGCAGCAGGAAGGCCAGAAAGCGTAAATTCTCCCAACAAATAATTATCCCTGGATCTTGTTCTTTCACCCTCATAAACATGGAACTCGTTACTAGTTTGGTTGTCCTCGATGGTTGTGTACTCTCATGTCATCTTGGTGGGAATGGTCGTATTCCTTGGAATCACCACAAACATTTTATCATTTCTAGTCTCCACCCCCAAGGAGAGAGGAATGACATCAACGAGCACAATGTCTTGAACTCTCTCATTACCCGTACCAGCCATGATTGCAGCTTGAACAGAGGCTCCATAAGCCACGGCTTCATCCGGGTTCAGACTCTTTTTAAGATCCTCGCGGCCAAAGAATTCCTCCAACAGCTGCTGGATCTTTGGTATTCTAGAAGAACCACCCGTAAGAACAACATCATAACCACTTGTCTTGTCCGTCTTAGCATCAGCCAAACATTTTTCCACAAGCTTAACAGACTTCTCGAAGAAATCAATATTGAGTTTTGAAAATTTGGAACGAGTGATATTTGTGCTGAAATCAATACTCTCATACAGTGCATCCACAGAAGTAGTAGTATCAAGTGCAGAAGAAAGAACCCCCTTAGCTCTCTCGCATTCAGTTCTCAATCTTCTCATAGCTTTGGCGTTTCCACTTATGTCTTTCTTGTGCTTCCTTTTAATTACTTCTACACAATGGCTAACCATTTTGTTGTCGAAATCCTCACCTCCAAGGTGAGTATCTCCGGCAACAGCCTTCACATTAAATTTACTCCCTTGAATGGTAAGAAGTGAGACGTCTGCCGTGCCACCACCCAAGTCAAAGATCAACACATTTCTCTTACGAGTGCTACTACCCAACTTCTCATTCAGAATCTGCATGACGTTGAGGCCTACTAGGGGCTGTCAGCGGGTACCCGTACCCGCTGACCCGCCCGCAAACCGCCTCGCCCCCGCCTTGCGGGGCGGATTAACCCGTTCAACGACAACCTAACGGGATAAACCCACCCATATTTTGGGGTATGGACGGGGGCGGGGCGGTATAGCTTTGACCCCGCCCCGTATTACCCCACCCCCGCCCCCGCATATATATAAAAACCCATATGACTCAAAACAGCGTCGTTTTGTCATCTGGATTTTTTTTTAACTTTACTTACATAAAACGACGCCATTTTATATAAACGACGTCGTTTTATGTAAAGGAATTTAAGAATTAAGCCCTCCCCCTCCCCCTTTCGATCTCCGTCGATCACTCTGTCTCTTTCTCGTCTCCCTCTCACTCTCTCTCTAAAATCAGCGCAAACCCTAGCCTTAAAACACACCTCAGGCCACCGTCGTCATAGCTGCTGGCCACCGGCACTGCCAAGTGCGAAGAATCCCTCTCTCTCTCATTTCGATAGTTCTCCGGTTCTCCCTCTCGGCCTCTCCGATATTCTCCGAATCTCCTACTAGGTAATCACTAATCTCCCATTTTTTTCGTTTTGATTCTTCAAAATTTGAAATTATATGATTGTGTTGAAAACTTGAATTTATTGAATAATTGATTATGAGTTTATGGAGTGGATTGTGTTGAGACTTGAGGGTTTGGATTATGGATGCCGATTGCTTAAGGTCCGATTGTCTGGATTCTGGAATTTGATTGATTCGGTAACCCGTGGTCCCGTAACATATATAATGTATATATATATATATATTTTTGTTATGTAAATTGTAAGGATTCTAAATTTGTAGCCCGTAACATATATAATGTATATATATATTTTTGTTATGTAAATTGTAAGGATTCTAGATTTGCAGTTATGCACAAAGCTCTCATTATATTCTATTAAAAATTATTTTTAGTTGCATTGAATCATTGATTAAATGTGTCACATTTTAAACCAATTTATAGATTAATCACTTAAATAAAAATATATATTGAAACCATAAAAAATCGACTGACATACTGTAAGTATTGACACATAAAAAGAAAATTGAATTTATGATATTTAGATATTGAAATAAACTAAAATTAAAAAAATAAAAAATAAAATTATTATTTGAAAAATAAAATCACTACTAACCATACATGTTAACTATAAGTCTATACATCTCAAAATAAAATAAATGAGAATATATATACACACATATATATTTGTGATGTTATGTTAAATTAATAGGTAAAATGAGTGATATAATCATATAAATTATTATAGTTTGATGCATTAGGTATTATTTGAAAGTTAGACAATTGAGTCTAATTTTGAATTGAGATTTGAGCCTATTATATTTTGGTGTGACCATTTGTTTTGCGTTTATTATAATTTCAGATTTGTTGTAAATGGAAAGTCCAGAAGATTATAGTGCAAGCTCCCCGGAGGCCGTCTTGGGTACCTCCGGCCCTAACCCTAACCCTAACCCTATCCCGACCACTACCACTACTACTACCACTACCCCTAATCCTACCAGTACTCCCATTCCGGTTGAGACTCCTGACCCTACTCCTACCACTACTACTTGCCCCGCCCCCAAGCAGTCTAACAAGAAAGCTCCATCCATAATTTGGGCTCATGTCACCAAGATAGAAGGTGGTGACCCCAATGATCCAAAAACCAAATGCAACTATTGTGGCAAAATTTATAGGTGCCACTACAAGAGATATAGCACTTCCCAGATAAAATTGCACTTAGAGGAACAGTGCAATAAATCTCCAATTTTGAAGTCTTTAGTAGAGAAAGCCCAATCTAGGCTTGAAGTTGGATTTATAAAAATGAGTGAGGGGAGTAGTGGAGAGTTGGCATTAAAGGGGTATACAAAATATGATCCTAACGAGGCTAGGACACACCTAGCTCGCATGATTGTTATAAATGAGATGCCTTTCCAAGTGATTGATGGGAAAGGGTTCCAAACCTATTTTAGGTACTTGGAACCAAGATTCAATATTCCTTCTCGCCACACGGTGGCAAGAGATGTTAAAAAACTTTATCGATCAGAAAAAGAGAAGTTGAGGGGTTTATTGGCGGGAGAAAATGTTTGCCTCACCACTGATTGTTGAACTTCTTGTAATAATCTTAATTTTATGTGTATGACTGTTCATTGGGTTGATGGAGGTTGGACATTACATAAGAAAATTCTCAAATTTTGTCAAACAACTGATCACAAAGGTGGGACGATAGGGAAGGCCTTAGAGGCCATTGTGAAAGAGTGGAGGTTAACTCGGGTTTGCACTTGCACGGTTGATAATGCCGAGGCTAACGATGTTGCAATGAGACATCTTAAGACTCTCATGAATAATGCGAGTAGAATGATTTTGGGTGGGGATTATTTGCATGTGCGATGTGCAGCACATATTCTTAATTTGATTATGGGTGATGGCTTAGATAAGCTTGGTGACTCGGTTGCTCGGGTCAGGACTGCTGTGAGATGAGTCAGATCTTCTTCTGCTAGATTGGCTAGGTTCAAAGTTGCTGCAACTACTGTGGGTATAATATGTAAAAAAGGTCTTTGCACTGATTTGTCTACAAGGTGGAACTCAACCTTTTTGATGTTGGAGGCAGCTCAGGAGTATAAGTTGGCATTTGATACATTGGGTAATGAAGACATACAATATGTCAGGTATTTTGATGAAAAGTTGGGGCATCCTTTGTCTAATGATTGGGAGGTTGTATCTATTTTTATAGAGTTTCTGAGAGTTTTTTACGATGTTACCAAAGTTTTATCTGGTTCTCTATATCCCACGGCACATCAATTTTATCAACAAATAGCCAAGGTAAAAGAAGAATTAGATGATATTGCAGCAGGTAGTAACACCACATTGTGGGAAATGTCTAGGACCATGATGGAGAAATTCGATAAATATTGGGGGGAAGAGTTTGATAAAGCCAATATCTTGTTATATGTTGCATGTGTGCTTGACCCACGGTTTCAGGTTAAAGGCATAGTATTTGGGTTGACTGATGCAATTGGCAAGGATTGTGCGTCAGCTGTTGCATCTCGAGCTCAGGAAACACTTGTTAGATTATTTGATGAGTTCACTATCGTGGGAGGTGGTAGTGTTGCAGCCCCTACAGCCACAAGTATCCCCCCACCAGGTGCAGATGCTAGGCGTGGAAAAAAACGTAAAATGGACTGGGGTGACAAGATGGAGTCGATCCCCTTGGATTTTATGGGTTCCACCATAGATGCCCAGTCAGAGGTAGACAGATATTTGGCATTGGATCTTAATCCATTTGTACGAGATTTTGATATATTAGCTTAGTGGAAGATGAATGTCTCCAAATATCCCGTACTTTCAAAGGTTGCTCGTAGTATCTTGGCCATCCCGATCAGTACAGTAGCCTCGGAGTCGGCCTTCAGCACTGGAGGGCGCGTATTAGATCCTTTTCGGAGCTCATTAGATCCTATCACTGTTGAGTCCCTAATTTGCACACAGAATTGGATCACGGGTGCTGAAATTCATATCCGGAGGTTATTGATTATGATCCGGTTGAGGCCGAGGACGAGGTTGTTGATCAGTCTAGATCTGGTAAATTGTTACGCAATAAATATTTATATTATTTTGTATTTATTTAATTAAATTTAATGTTACACAGATTTTACATTTAATTGTTGTAATTTGTAGCGACCATAACGCCAACACCTGGGACACCGTCAACAGCTACCTTTGCTGCAGTATGACCTACGTCACCTACCAACCCATCACCATGGTTTGTACTTTACACAATTTTTTTTTAATTGTTGTTTACATTTATAATTTTATAATATTTGTAATGTTAGTTTTTAACTTATTTTGTAATTCTTGTTTATGATTTTTGACATTTTTTAATTTCTATGACAGTATTATTTTGTATGTCAATTCAAATTGTCAAGCCCATCTTTTAAGTTAATAACCCAATTTAATTTTGGTAAGTAACTTAGTATTTTTAATAAATTATTATTTTTTTCATGTTTATAACTTTATTATTATATTTGTACTCTAATTGTTTTTTAACTTATTGTTGCAGCCTTACAGGTTAAGCTTAAGCCTTAAGGCCCAACAACCCCACAGTCCCCATCCAAGTTTGCATTATGACTTTTTTATCGTGACAAAATCCAATCACCAGTGTCCAAGGACCATTATTATCAATCTTATTTTTTATAATTTTGTAAATTGTAAATTTGTAAATTTTTAATGTTAATAGTTAATAGTACAATTTGTAATTTTGTATTTTGTAGGATTCATTTATATTATTGTAAATTTGTAAATTGTAATAGTTTAGTAACTAGTCTAGACTTCTAGTAGTTTCTATTTTTAAATTTTAACTTTTAACTGATTTAGACTTTTAGATTTTTAGTTATGTTTTTTTTTTAATTATTTTGTCATTTTAGAATTTAGTAATGATAATTATTTAGTATTTAATATATTGATATTTATTATTGTGAAATTCTATCAAGTTTGATGATTTTCTGAGTCGAAAATGGCTTAAAATTTGATCTGGGCCGAAACAAACCTAGACAAGCCCAACAGGGGCGGTGGCGAGGGGCGGGCGGATGGAGATTCCCCCACTCCCCCCGCTGATAGGCGGGGTACCCCGCCCCGTGCAACCGGGGCCACCCCTGCGGTTTATATCAATAACCCCCTGCCCAGGCGGGGGCGGGGGCGGGACCCCACCCCCGGTAGGGCGGGGATCACCCCTAAGGCCTACAATGCGGCCAACTTCAATTGTAGTCGTACGCTACGCATCATTGAAGTAGGCGGGGACTGTAACAACTGCATTTTCTACAGGCATGCCCAGGTAAGTCTCCGCAATCTCACGCATCTTTTGTAACACCATTGATGAGATTTCCACGGCAGTAAATATCTTCCTTTCACCCTTGTAAGTGACCTTGATCTTAGGCTGGTCATTGGAACCTTCAATGACCTTGAATGGCCATAAGTTGATATCACTCTGAACCAAAGGATCACTGAAGCTCCTACCAATCAACCGTTTTGAATCTACAAGATGGTAAGGGAAAAAAGGAGAAGTGAGTAGACAACAGTAGAGCATATGCTATACAGGGGCTAAGCCTCTCTCAAAAGATTTTTTTTTCTTTTTCCCTTTCGATGAAATTTAAAACTTGAATTAAAAAAACAAAAAGTGATAACATATGGCTGTCAATTAATACATATAAAGTTGTGCACACATATAGTTCTACTACTAAAAAAAATTATGTAATCAAATATGTTTTCTTTTTTCAGACTAGTTTTTATTTATTTATTTTGGGAGGGAGAAATTAAACTAGGTCGAGCCTGATAAATATAACAGTACAGGTTTAAAGATTAATCACATTCGAAAAACAAATATATATATATATATATATATATATTAAGGTACATTACAAATTTAGCCTTGGCCTCAAGATTTCCTCTCATGCATTTTTTTTTTTTGTTCCCTATCTTGTCTAAAACTCTGGCTTTAGAGAAGTCTACAATTCCTTAAAAAGAAAAAAAAAATGGGGAAAGATAGATAGAAAGAGAGAAATTACCAAAGATGGAGTTGGTGGGGTTCATTCCGATCTGGTTCTTGGCGGCATCACCGACGAAGCGTGTTGTCTCAGTGAACGCAACACAAGACGGCGTCGTTCGAATTACCTGATCATTAACTATTATCTCTACCCTATTATTTTCCCACACTCCAACACAAGAGTAAGTCAATCCCTATCGCCGGACGTAATGTTCTTCTTTCATTTCACATTTGTTAGTCAAAGTCGAAAGATGAATCCAAATGACAGTAAGTGCACGGTCCACACGTCATTTATATATTTTTAATTCAGTAATGAAAAAAAAATTAATATATTGATGTATTTTTTCTAATTCTTAAAAATACTTAAAGATATTTAAAAATATAAAATATAAAAGTAAACATAACATATATTTTGTACCGGTGGCATACCCACGAGCAACAGTACTCCTCAGTTTTTATATATTTGGTCGTAGCTGCCCGCTGGCCAGCTCTTCGCTATTTTGTAGGCACCCTGAAACTTGATGAGCAAGTGAAGGACTTGATGAGCAAAGACTCGCCCGCCAGCTCTTCGCTATTTTGTAGGCACACTGAAACTTGATGAGCAAGTGAAGGACTTGATGAGCAAAGACTCTGTAGGCACCCAGAAACTTGATGAGCAAGTGACACTACAATAAATAAGATTTTTTGTTGCGTTTTATTTAACTGAAAGTTAAATTTTATCACAAATAGTAGTATTTGTTGCGTTTTTTCGCCGTAAATAGTAGCATTGCGGCGAGAAATTAGGCTTATTGTCATGCCCAAATAGCCGCGGTTAACCCGCGATCTTCAAAACACGAAAAATGATTTTTTTGTCGCGATTTTGAGGTTTTTGTGGCGATTTTAAGACTTTTTACGACGATTTTGAAAAAAGAAAAAAGATAGGCAGAGATTTGAATTGTCAACAATGGCTACCGATCAGATAGACAAATAAAAAAAGTAGGAGGATTCTTCTTTCCTTTCAAAATTTTCATTGATTACGAGTCAAAATTGAAGATGAATCCAAATGATAATAAGTGCACATGCATTCCACCCGCCATTTAATTTTTTTTAATTTAATAATAAAAAAATATTTTTCAATATACTGAAATATTTTTTTGGATTTTCAATAATATTTAAAGATGTTTAAAAATATAAAAATAAATATAAAATATAGTTTGTACTAGCGCTGCAAACGATCCGATCAAAAACGAGTTCGAGTTGAGCCGGGTCGAGTTGGACTCAAATAACTCGAGTTCGAGTTCGAGTCGAGCTGAGAGTGTTCCGAGTCGAGTCGAATTCAAGCCGATCAAAGACGAGCTCGAGTTGAATTAAATTATTTATCGATATTTGTTTTTACTCTCTAACGAACGAGCCGAACTTAGTCGAGTAATTACTCGAGTTTCTTACTCTTTATAAATATTTGACTCAATAATTTTTTTGTGAACTTAATACATTATTATTGTAAAGAAATAAAATGCTACTTCTAAATAAAGTAATAAAATATATTACTTATACAAAATATCAAAAATAATATATATATATAACACAGAAAATATATATTTAAAAGAATATATGTAAGAATATATGCAAGATTATATATATGTATATAAAAATATTACGAGTATTGTTACGAGCTCAAAACGAGTCGAATCGAATTTATACGAATCTTGTTCACAAATACAAACCGAGTTTATACGAGTCGAGTCGAGATTATACGAGTTTAGCTCGTTTAATATTCGAACCAATATTAGTGCTCACGAACAACTCATTTATTAAACGAATCGAGTTCGAATTGAGTTTATACGAGTCGAGCTCAAATTGTTCACAAGCAGCTCTGTTCGTTTGCAGTCCTAGTTTGTACCGATGGCCGACCCACTAGCATCATTCCTCATTCTTTTTTTTTTATTTGGTCTACCTGCCCGCCCGCCATCTCTTTACTATATTGTAGGCATTATGATTTTTTTTTATGGGAAAAAGTAACTTTCATTGAAACATAAGGAAAGATTACACAACACAGTCCACCCAAACGTTTTCAGTTACAAACAATGGGTAAGAGTTTGTCCACATTGCAATCAAAGGGACTTGCTAGGCATACCTGACAAGTTTGTGAGCTACCAAGTTCTCAAAACGACCTACATGCCTAACTTTGAATGCTCTAAAGTGAGAGAGAAGGGATTGGACCTCCTTGATGGTATTGTCTAATCTACGCCATGGTTCGTCCATGTTGTTACATTGATCGACCATGAGCAATGCATCGCTTTCTAGAATTATGTGGTCGGAGTCGGAGTCGACAGGGGAGGTTTGCCAACTCTGACCCATTCCAACTTCGACTTTCCAACTCTGACTTGTAATCCGACTCCGACTCAGACTTTGATTCTGAATTTGATTCCGACTATATATCCGACTCCGACTCCGATATCTTGTATATAAATGTAAAAAATATGTACTTTCATATCTTATTTTATGTAACCATTACTTTTCTTTACCTTAATCATATTACTTTTATAGATAGATTATTAAATTAAATAATAGTATGACCTAATTATTAGTTCCAAATAATTTATTCATAATAACATAATAGACATATATAATTATTAGTCTTAGACTCTTAGTAGTTTATAATACAAATATATATAAACACTAATATTTTAAAAGCTACTAATGCAATAATTTGTAATACTATTATATACAAATTATTACAACCCTACATATAGACCCTACATATACTAAATACATATAGCATATAGACATATACTAAAATATATAGAGCTAAAGACTAACACATACTACATAGACCATACATATAGTCATAGACTATTACAACCCTAAATTGATAATTAAATGAAATAATAATATGAGTTAATATACTATATGTATTTAGGATTTGGGATTAAGGAGTTGGAGTTTAGAGTTTAGAATTTAGGGTTTAAGGATTGATAATTAAATAAAATAATAGTATGAGTTAATATACTATATATATCATAAGCTAATATAATTAACTTGTAGCCTTATAAATGTCATAGGCCCTACGTTGTATCATAAGCCAATGTATCATAAATTAATGTATAATATAATAGACATCTACTAATATCATAAACTAATTATATAAATATTAATGTATTATAAGTTAGTAGTTGCTAATGTAATAGTAATATATGTTGAATCCAAGATTTCAAATTTCGTATCTACTTGTAGATTTTGATGATAACAAATAAATTCAAGTCTCAAACTCAAATTATTTACGCAATGGAGTGAAGCGCACATTAAGCATAAAAGAACAAGTCTACAAATGAAACTCATAGATTATTTCTGTATATCTTTTGATAAAATTCGAGATTGGATTAAGATTCCAAATTACTCTTTTTTCACATAAAACATCAAATTACTTGTTTCACATATACAAGACACTTTTAAATGTCTTAGTTTTGAAAATTATGTTTTTTACATGTGCATAATATCATCAAACAAAATAATTTCAAAAATTATATTTTTTTATAAAAATTTGAATTTATAAGATGATTGATTATCATATTTGAAATGTGCATATTTTTTTTGAAAGTCTTGAAGGGAGGTGGTGTATTTTTTTGACAAATGCAAAAAGTATATGATTTTGTTTGAAAATCTTAAAGGGTGGTTGTGTGTTTTTTTTTTTACATATGCAAAAAGAAGATGATTTGGTTTGAAAAATAAATCATGCTCATTTTGTTATATATGAAAAACAAAATATTAGATTTGATTTCTTTGAAAAATGAATGGAATTGTCTTTGACAAATGCAAAAAGGAAATGCTTTTATTTAAATTTTTTGAAAAATGAATAGTGTTCTTATTTGACATGTGAATCTTTTCAAATTTGAAATTGAAGACTCATTTGCCTATAAATAGCTCATTTAAGTTTTGCAAAAATTACAACAAGAGCTTACACATCTATTACTAAGTTTTGCATCATTTTTTCAAAACTCCCATTCTCTCTTTTTTAAAGTTTTGAGCCTTAATTCTTGTTCTTTTTTAGAGAGATATAGGTTGTGCTGTATTGTTTCTATCTCACTCATTGAGGAGTGTACTTTGATAGTCTACCCACTATCAACTCTTGTATCAGTAAGAGGGTGCGTATAACCCTTGTGTGTAGAAGATGTTTTATACAGGGAATAGTTAAATCACCAAGAGTGAATTGATTGGAAGTGTAGAGGGTGTTCTACACAGATTCTTTGGAGCGGTGCTGCTTGAAGGTGTAATAGGTTTCTATCTCCACCTAAAGGAGATTGAATAGTGAATTTGGGATCCTCAAGGAGTAGCTTGAGGCGAGGACGTAGGCGGTGAGACTGAACCTCGTAAAAATACTGAGTTTGCTTCTTCTTACCATACTCTTTACATTTTTTACTGCCTTATATTCTGTTTGTATTTTATATTTTGTATTTGATTTATAAGTGTTAATTTTTATAATATAACACAATTCACCCCCTTCTTGTGTTAGTCATTTGGGCAACAATTGGTATTAGAACAATGGCTCTATTATAAGATTAACTATCTGTTGAGTTAATATCATATGACTAACATTGCAGCTACTTTCGTTGAAGGTCAATCCAGTAGTCGACCTCTGCTATTTTGTGGAGATAATTATACTTTCTAGAAAACTAAAATGAGAATATTTCTTCAGTCTCAAGGTCAAGAAATCTAGAAATGTATTGTAAATGGGCTTATATTCCAACAAAAAATTGTTGATGGAGTAAAGGTAAAAAAGGAAGAGGAAGAGTTTGATCGTAAAAACGATAGATTTTATACTGTGAAAGTAATGGCTATGAGTTTTCTATATAATGCTCTCAATGGTAATGAATTTAACAGAATAACGATTTGCAGGACAGCAAAGAAAATTTGGAATAACTTGGAAGTAACCTATGAAGGAACTTCGCAAGTCAAATAATCAAAAATTTATATTCTTACGCATGAATATGAAATATTCAAAATGAATGATGATGAATCTATCTCTTCTATGTATAGTCGTTTTACTAATATTATAAATATTTTGACATCTCTTGGTAAAATTTATTCCATCTTGGAGATAGTAAGGAAAATTCTCAACTCCTTGCCAAAACGTTGGGAATCAAAAGTAACGGCGATTCTTAAAACTAGATATCTTAAAAAACTCAAAGTAAATGAACTCATCGGGTCACTTATTACCCATGAGTACACATTGAAAAGAGAAGAAGAAGAAGGAAAGCAAAAGAAGAGCTTGGCACTCAAAGTCATTCCTCATAAAAGTGAAAGCGATGACGAAGAGATTGCAATGATCACAAGAAAATTTAATAGATTCTTGAAAAATAAAGTTTCTTCAATGAAACCTTTCAAAAAATTTCCAACAAAGAAACAGGTAAAAATGATTTATTAATTTGTTACGAATGTAAAAAGTTAGGACATATCAAGGTAGATTATCATCTGCTAAAGAAAGATCGATGCAAAGGAAAGAAAGGAATGAAAGCTACATGGGATGATGATTCAAGTAGCTCAGACAGCGACGCAAGTAATGAAGAATCTGCAAATCTTTGTCTTATGGCTAAAAATGATCTTAAGGTAACAAATCTTGAAAATCTCTCTTACGAAGAATTACAAAATGTTTTGGAAGAGGTATATGAGGAATTTGAAAAATTGGGTATTAAGTATATCGCTTTGAAAAAGAAAAATTCTTCTTTAATAAATGAAATTGATGTTTTAAGAAAAGAAAATATAGTTTCAAAAGATGAAAATGATGAACTGAAAAAAAAAAGTAGCTGATTTAGAAAACATTGTTGAAAATTTCACAAATGGAAAAAGAAATTTCGAAAAACTTCTTGGTAATCAAAGATTTGTTTTTAATAAGGTAGGCTTGGGATACATGCCAAAATAAAAACTCAAACCCTATAAATTTTTTTTTGATATATCCATTAAATCAAAACCAGATTTTCAAATTTTTTTTCCTAAAAATAGATTTGTTAAAGAAATACATTATTATAATCACTCAAGTTCTTCAAGTATGTTACATGTTATTTATAATTTTTGTAATAGAAAAAGTCAAAACTATTATGCTTGTCCTATTAGAAGAAAACATATAATGACTATCAGGGCCATATGGGTACCAAAGAATTTTATTTCTTCTAATACTAATAAATAAAGGACCCAAAGAACATGGATACTAAGAAAAATTATTTTAATTGTTTTTGTAGGTATGCATGAAGTCTTCCGTAAGTAAAATAAGATGGTTTTTAGATAGCGGATGCTCAAGACACATGACAAGAGATAAAACTAAATTCATTGATCTCACTCCTAAAGAAGAAGGACACGTGAGATTTGGAAACAATTCAAAAGGGAAGATCGTGGGAATAGGTAAAGTTGGTAATAAGTCTTCTCTCATAATTGAAGATGTTCTACTTGTTGAAAGTCTAAAACATAATCTTTTAAATATAAGTTAATTATGTGATAAAAGATTTACAGTTATCTTAAAAAAGGATAAGTGCATTATTTTGAATAATCATGATTGCAATATTTGTTTTATTACTCTTAGAAACAATAATGTTTATACAATTGAATTTGAAGAAATTGTCTCACAAGATACTATTTGTTTATTAGCTCAACATGAAAATAGTTGGTTATGGCATAGAAGGTTAGGTCATACAAATATGGAACTTATTTCCAAACTTTCAAAAAATGATCTTGTGAGAGGTTTGCCAAAAGCAAACTTTTTTAAAGACAAAATCTGTGATGCATGCCAATTTGGTAAACAAACAAAAATTTCTTTCAAAATCAAGAAACATATTTCCACTACTAGACTTTTGCAACTAATACACATGGACATTTTTAGACCAAATAGAGTTGCGAGTCTTGGAGGAAAATGTTATGTATTTGTTATTGTTGATGATTTCTCTAGATATACTTAGGTCATCTTTCTCACTCATAAAGATGAGGTACATAATGTATTTACCAAGCTATGCAAAAGAATTCAAAATGAAAAGGGTTATACTATTTCAAACATCCGAAGTGACAGGGGGAAATAGTTTATTAATAAAGATATTGAGTCTTTTTATGATAAAAATGGTTTTCTGCATAATTTATCTGCTCCTCGAACTCCTCAGCAAAATGGGATAGTAGAGAAGAAAAATATATCTCTTCAAGAAATGGCAAAAACAATGCTTAATGAAAATAATTTACCTAGTTATTTTTGGGCAAAGCTGTAAGTAATGCATGTTATGTTATAAATAGAGTTATATTAAGGTCTAAATTAAATAAAACCCCTTATGAGCTTTGGAATGAGAAAGAACCCAACATTGGTTATTTTCATGTATTTGGATGCAAATATTTTATACTCAATGACAGAAATAATTTAGGAAAGTTTGATGTAAAATCTGATGAAAGTATCTTTTTTAGATATTCAACAAATAGTAAAACTTATAGAGTATTCAATAAAAAGATTTTGACTGTACAAGAATCTATGCATGTAGTATTTGATGAATCTAACCCTCTACTCTCTAAAAAATCTATTGATGAAAAATCATAAGATACAAATAATACAAATAGTCTCAATCTCGACAAAGAGAATACAATGGAAGAAGTCCAACATGGAGATATCAGAAAAGATCATCAAGATTTAGTACAAGATGCAACCAAACAGTGGGAACATGCGAAAAATCATCCAATGGAACAAATTCTAAGAGAACTTTCACGAGGTGTAAGTACTCGATCATCTCTTAGAAATATTTGTAATCACACTGCTTTTTTATCTCAAATTGAACCCAAAAATATTGATGAAGCACTTATTGATGAATCATGAATTCTAACTATGCAAGAAAAACTAAATTAATTTGAAAAAAATAATGTATGCACACTTGTTCCTAGACCCAAAAATCATGCTGTTATTAGAACAAAATAGATTTTTAGAAATAAGAAAGACGAGTCAGGAATCATCACTAGAAACAAGGCTCGACTTGTAGCCCAAGGTTTCAATCAAGAGAAATGAATTGATTATGATGAAACGTATGCACCTATCGCAAGATTAGAAGTTATTCGAATGTTACTTGCATATGCATGTTATAAAAATTTCAAACTTTTTCAAATGGACGTTAAAAATGCTTTCTTAAATAGTTTAATAAATGAAGAGGTATATGTTGAGCAACCTCCAAGTTTTGAAAATCATATTTCTCCTAATCATGTTTTTAAGCTCGCAAAAGTATTATATGGACTCAAACAAGCTCCTAGAGCTTGGTATGAGGTTTAGTGGTTTCTTGATTGAAAAAAATTTTTCAAGAGCAAAGATCGATACAACTCTTTTCATCAAATATGAACAGGATGATATTCTTCTAGTTCAAATTTATGTTGATGATATAATATTTGGTGCTACTAATGAATATATGTGTCAAGATTTTGCTAAGAGCATGCATGAAGAATTTGAAATGAGCATGATGAGAGAACTTAATTTCTTTATTGGATTGCAAATCAAGTAAGTAAAAAATTGAATATTTATTAATCAGTCAAAATATATCAAAGAGTTACTCAAAAAGTTTGAGATGGAAAGTGTGAAGGTAATTAGAACACCAATGAGTTCAACCACCAAACTTGATAAAGATGAAAGCGGTAAATTAGTTGACTCAAAGGTATATCGAGGTATGATCGGTAGTTTATTATATTTGACAGCTAGTAGACCTGATATTATGTTTAGTGTATGTTTATGTGCACGTTTTCAATCATCTTCAAAGCAATCTCATTTGATTGCAGTCAAGCGTATTTTTTGATATCTTGCCAGTACCATTGACCTAGGGTTATGGTATCTTAAGCACACTTCTTTCGATCTTACCAGTTATTCAGATGCGGATTATGCTGGTTGTAAAGTTGATCAAAAAAGTACTAGTGGAACATGTCATTTTTTATACTGAGGTAGAGTATGTTGCTGCATGTAGTTGTTGTGCTCAAGTTCTTGATATGAAGCAATAACTTGAGGATTTTAAACTTATGTACAATCATATTCTTATTAAATGTGATAATACTAGTGCTATAAATGTTTCAAAGAATCCAATACAACATTCTAGGACCAAACATATTGAAATTAGATATCATTTTCTTAGAAATCATGTGCAAAAAGGTAATATTGTACTAGAATTTACAAGCAGAATTCACAAGCACATACGATCAATTGGCAGACATTTTCACAAAACCCCTACCAGAAGATAGACTATGCATGATTAGAAGAGAAATATGAATGATGCATGTCATGAATATCTGCTAGATATTTTTTTTCGATTATCTCAAATAACCTACAGAAACTTGAGACGTTTGGCCTCATCATTCAAATGTATTTTCTCCTCATAGATCATCATGACATCTTTATCTAAAGGATTAGGCAATCGAAATAAAGAGGCAAGTAAGGATTTTAAATCTTTATTCTGTTGCTTTAAGTCTACTATTTTTCTGTTAGACTCTTGAACAAGTCGTTGAAGAACATCGATCTTCTCATTAATCTTCGCTATCTCACGGGTTTTGGATTGTAACCGAGCGGAAAAAGTGATAATGAACGATGAGTGTCGAGTTCCGAGACTCACAAGCTCATAAATGGCATCATGATCTGATTTATTAGTCAAATCAATGTTTTATTGTTTCATGGCGCCTACAACAGATGTAGAAATAGTTTGAAGTGAAGAATATCTCATATATTGATCACGAGAAGCACTGAAGGAAAATTGATGAGCCATTGAAATTTTATAAAGTGAGAATGAAGATGAACTATAGAAATGAGAAGAAAATTTGATGCGGATTAAATAAAGTTAAGTATTGCTTTTATAAAAATGGAAATAAGTAGAAGACAAACTGTCATCTCTTCAAATCTTACTTAGTTAAGCTTACAAGATATGTCGGATGCATATTGTCAAAAGTTACCGAACTAAGCTAGCGAGATTAATTACAATTGTCCCTATTTCTCTCGTGAAACGCTGCCATTATCTGCTGATGTTGACTCTGTACTTGAACTCTCACTTGTTCCGATTCCTCTATTCGTAGTTTTAGAACACGAGTTAATTCCATCAAATCTTTATTTTCTTGCTTTAACCTCTTATTTTTTCTACCTTTATTTGCAAGCTTTTGATACAGAATAGATATTTGATTGTTAAGTTGATCAACCTCATTTGCCCTCGCTAGTAATCTCTGAGACATGGTCGTAATAGATGCAGCATATTAAGCACTGAGAGTTCTTGATGCTGCAACAATCTCAGAATCAGTCCTACCAGAAAAATGTATCTCTCTTTCTATCATGGTATTGACAACCTCAGGAGGTAAAATGATTGGTTGAGATGCTTCCTGATTCAAATCCGGAAGATTATTAGATGAAATTTTCTCCGTCATTCTATCGTTTTGGATAAACAGATACTTGATCAATGAGCAATGTGAGATTTGTTTTAACATTCGGTGGGTGAAAATGTTCATTTAAACAGAAACTGAAAACCTTTAAATCTCTACGTATCTTATTTGTCAACAACACCAAGCAGATTTAAATCTCCTTCCGCATCGAATTGACAGAGTTAGGCCTCCAGCCTTTGCAATTTTTGTCGGACAAGGGAGTTAGGCATCAACCTTTGCAGTTTTTGTCGAATACGCGTGGCTCTGCACCGAATTCTCTACATTCTTTACTAACGTACTGTTTTAATTGTCTATTGGTTCTTGTAGGAAGATGTCTTATTAAGTTAATTATGATTCCTTTTTAATGATGTCAAAAGGGGGAGAAGTTTTAGACATAAATATTTAGATTTTTAACTCTGTTATATATGTTGGAACTATGTTTATCTATTACTTGAAAAACTAACGCATATTCTCAGGGGGAGCTTAAGCATTACTACAAGTCTCAAAATTCTACTGAGTATTTGTCATCATCAAAAAGGGGGAGATTGTTGAATCTAAAATTTCAAATTTCGTATCTACATGTAGATTTTGATGATAACAAATAAATTCAAGTCTCAATCTCAAATTATTTACGCAATGGAGCGAAATGTACATCAAGCATAAAAGAACAAGTCTACAAATGAAGCTCATAGATTATTTTTGTACATCTCTTGATAAAATTTGAAATTGGATTATGGTTCTAAATTACTCTTTTTTCTCATAAAACATCAAATTACTTTTTTCACATATGCAAGATATTTTTAAATGTCTTAGTTTTCAAAATTATGTTTTTCACATGTGTATAACATCATCAAACAAAATAAGATGATTGATTATCATATTTGACATGTGCATATTTTGTTTGAAAGTCTTAAATGGAGGTGGCATATTTTTTTGACAAATGCAAAAAGTAGATGATTTTGTTTGAAAATATTAAATGGTGGTTGTGTATTTTTTTTGACATATGCAAAAAGAAGATGATTTTATTTGAAAAATAAATCATGCTCATTTTTTTATGTATGAAAAACAAAAAAATTAGGTTTGATTTCTTTGAAAAATGAATGGAGTTGTCTTTGACAAATGCAAAAGGGAAATGCTTTTATTTGAATTTTTTGAAAAGTGAATAGTGCTCTTATTTGACATATGAATCTTTTCAAATTTGAAATTGAAAACTCATTTGTGTATAAATAGCTCATTTGAGTTTTGCAAAAATTATAATAAGAGCTTACACATCTATTGTTTAATTTTGCATCATTCTTTCAAAACTCTCATTCTCTCTTTTCTAAAATTTTGAATCTTAATTCTTTTTTTTTTAGAGAGATATAGGTTGTGCTGTATTGTTTCTATTTCACTCATTGAGAAGTGTACTTTGATAGTCTACCCACTATCAACTCTTGTATCAGTAAGATGGTGCTTATAACCCTTATGTGTGTAGAAGGTATTTTACACAGGGAATAGTTAAATCACCGAGTGTGAGGTGATTGGAAGTGTAAAGGGTGTTCTACACGGATTCTTTGGAGCGGTGCTGCTCAAATGTGTAGTAGGTTTCTATCTCCACCTAAAAGAGATTGAATAGTGAATTTGGGATCCTCAAGGGGTAGCTTGAGGCAAGGACGTAGTCAGTGAGGTTGAATCTCGTAAAAATACTGAGTTTGCTTTTTCTTACCTTACTCTTTACATTTCTTACTATTTTATATTCTATTTATATTTTATATTGTGTATTTGATTTATAAGTGTTAATTTTTATAATATAACTCAATTCACCTCCCCTCTTGTGTTAGTCATCTGGACAACAATATACTATAAGTATAATTTAATAATTTATAATTTTCATTAATGAATACTATAGCACAAGTTTAAAAATAACACTAATTGTATTTACAATTTAAACTTTTCATATATATATTTGTTTAATTTTTATATATTTTCATATAAATTTTCATTTAAATACTCACCCCGATCATTTCACTCTTCAGAAATCAAAAAATCTCTCTCTCTCTCTCTAACCCTAGTCGCCCCTCAACTAAGTCCTCCCTTCGCAGGCCGCAGCGGCGCCTCCCTTCCCAGCGACACCGTCTTCGTTGCACCTAAGGGCCAAGGGCGAAAATGCCCAAAGTGAAACCCTTATCGCTTCCCCCCCCCCCCCCCCCCCCCAATTCGAAAGTACCATTCCTCTACCTCCTATTTCCCTTGAAAGAAAACCCTAGCAAAGTCGTCCATTCTTGCCGCCTCCCCTCGCAGTGACACGATGCAGCCAACAGCCTCTCCTCCCTTCACCTGAGTCGCATCCCTTCACGACAGCCTCTCTCTCTTTCTCTCTATGTGGTAACTGGTAAGTCACATCCCTTCACGGCATTCGCAACCCGGATCCCTCATAAATTAGTAAAATTTTATTTAAAATTTGAGTGGATATAAATTGGACAATATAGATTTTATAGAGGTTCGTGTGCTTGCGTTTTTGTGAATTAGTCTAATTTAAATATGATCAAGGTGCTTGGTTGCTTGCGTACAGTTAATTTGAAGACGTCTGTAATTTGAAATTCATGCTTAGAAAAGTCATCTGCCATTAATGAATCTGAAAGGACTTCATCTGCCCAACTCCGACTCTGCTCAGACAAAGTCAGAGTCGGGGTCGGATCAGAGTATATAGAAGTCGGAGTCGGAGGACTACATTTCTGACTCCGACTAAGTCGGTGTTCACCCCTACCATCCACATTTAGTTTGACATAGCCCTAAGGAGGTTTACTCCACCCAATTTTTCGTTCAGCTCTTGTTTGTTGGATTTGGTGGCAATGTTGATAGGCATTTAGTGAAGCCCAGGCATGATCCTGAGCTTGAATAGGTGAAGGACCGACGTCTTCATGTATCCACTAGTTTCTTCTATACCAAAAATCCCAAATGGCCAAAACAAACTGCTCAATGTCTTGCTTGTTCCCTTGCTGAAAAATCTGTCGCGCTATATCTCCAAGAGAAACAAAATGACCTAGAGGTGGGTTCACTATTTGTCCATATTGACTTGTTCAGTAAGAGCTGCTAGGCTTCTTTGAGTTGGGGGCACTCGACCATTGCACGGACTAGAGTTTTTGGGTCTTGGTGGCAAAGGGGGCACAAGGTGTTCGTGATTACACCTATTCTCATCAAATTTCAGCGTGTTGGAATACTGTCGTTGCAAGCTTGCTCCATGAAGACCTTTACTCAATGAGAAATGCCAAGCTGCCATATACCCTTCCATACCATCCTGTTGGCTCTGTAAGTCAAGCTTTTCGCTCCGTTTTGCTTAGAATGGGTCAAACGGTACCCGATTTTTATAGAGTAAATTATGTTTGTAGTTTCCCCCCATATTTACTTGTCTGGCCTCGGAGTCATTGGGATACACAACTTGATTATTTCATTAACTATCTATGGCGGAAAAAGACTATAGAGTCGTTGCATGTCCCACCATTTGGTAATTGGATTGATAAGCTCCTTTACCTTAATGCTTGGAGTCATAGGCACCTCAAGGTCAATGGCTCTCAGATTGTGGCTTGGAATCCAACGATCAGCTCTAGCATCTATCTCCGGTTCCCAAGTGCCACAAACATTCTTCCCTCAATATTTGGATCACTTCCCATGTGTCACACCAAGCTGTGGAAGGGCGATGACCAACCTTTGCTTGGAACAAGTGGGGTTGAGAGTAGAAGGAGGAGGAGCCAACCTTGCTTCACCAAGAGGCCCATATTGAAGTCCTGGAGATCTTTGAATCTCAGTCCCCCTTTCGACTTTGGCAAGCACATCCTTGACCAACTAATCTAGTGGATTTTTCGCTCCTCCTCCTTCTATCCCCACTAGAAGCAGGTCATTAATTGTTCCAGCTCATGATATAGTGTTAAAGGGAGCTTAAAGCAACTCATGGTAAAGGTAGGAATTGCAAGTGCCACTGCCTTGATGAGAATTTCCTTCCCATATTGAGAGTGCAGTTTTTCTTTCCAGCCTTGTAATTTTTTCCACACCTTGCTTTTAATTTTCGAGAAGCATGCATTTTTGGCTTGGCCGATGATGGTTGGGAGCCCCAAATATTTATCATATCCACAAGTATCCTGGACTCCCCAGAAATCACATATCCTTTGCTGCTATGTAGCTCCCACATTGCCGATAAAGATTAGTGTCGACTTCTCCTTGTTAACTTGTTGGCCAGTAGCCATCTCGTACTCCTCTAACACCAGTTGAATGTTGGCACATTCCTTGATTGTAGCTTTCTGGAAAGGGACACTGTCATCAGCGAAGAAAAGATGGTTCAATCTTGAGGCCCCTCGGTTGATTCTTATGCCTGGTAAAATGTGAGTTTTAGCTGCATCATTAAGCAAGGAAATGAAGCTCTCAGTGCAAAATAGGAATAGGTAAGGTGACAGGAGGTCTTCTTGTCTCAAACCTCTCATAGGCTGGATGTGGCCCGTTGGGATGCCGTTTATCAATATCGAATATAACACCGTTTGGACACACATCATAACCAAGCTAACCCACCATTCATCAAAACCCATATGGTGCATGATCATCTCCAAGAAAGGCCACTCTACTCGATTATAGGCCTTACTCATGTCCAATTTTAAAGACATGAATCATGTATTGCCTCGCCATTTATTTTTCAAGAAATGTACAACCTCATGTGCCATTAGGATTTTGTTGGTGATAAGGGACTTGGAACAAAAATACTTTGAGATTCTGAAACTATCTAAGGAAGGAAAGGCTTGAGACGATTGACTAGCACCTTCGTCAAGATGTTATAGATGACATTGCATAAGCTTATGGGGTTGTAAATTGTCACTCGAACAGGGAGCGATGAGCAAGTGAAAGAAAGGGAGAGATTCCCCAAAAAAAGAAAAAAAAAAAGAGGAAAAGATAGGATAAAAAAAAGAGTGACGCTAGGGGCCGATCGGGCTACCCCCAGCGTCAAAAGCAGCCCAACGATAGTTGGGTTGTTTTTTTATGATAAATACACTAAAATAAAATAAAACACAATAAAAAATATAATAAAAAATATGATTAAAAAAACACAATGAAAAATATAATAAAAAAATAAAATGAAGAAAATATAATAAAAAACATAATAAAAAATATAATAAAAAATATAATAAAAAATAAAATAGAGATGAATTTTAAGAGCATTCGTCCTTGGCTGCAGCACGCCACCTCCGGTGGGCGGTGTACTAAACCCATTTTAGGTTTAAGCCTCCGTGGGGCACACCAAAGGTCACCGGATCTCGCTGTTGAAGGGGTAAGTTCGTCGGAGTCCGCCGGTCCCGATGGGGTGGGCAATGTCGCCCACCACCACCGGAGGCGGTGGGCTGCTTTTAGTGAGAGGGTCGGTCGGACCAACCCCCAAGAAATCTCTAAAAAATAGTATTTTTTTTCTTCTTTTATTAAAAAAAAAAAGGCAGTATTGAAGTAGAGTGAAAATGTGGGAGACCTGGAGTCTTTCTATAGAGAAATATTCAAGTTCCAAAGTGTATATAAGTAATTTTGAAGTCTTATTTATTTCGGATGAGATAAGTTTTAAAAGTTAAATAATATATTATTAAATATGATTTTTTAATATTATTATTATTTTAAAATTTGAACGAGTTAAATTGGAAATTTGAAAAAAAATAATTTTTTTATTATATTTTGTGTGAAAATGTGAAAAAAGTATAATGATGAAATTGAGATAAAATGAGCTAAACTTAACTCAACTCCCAATCCAAATCGGCCTTATCATCAGATGTGATGTATACATAAAGAAATATTATATAAAGTAAATTTATAAATTGATATGATTTTATATAAGACTTTTTAAATTTATTTTATAATAAAGAGAATTTTATAAATTAATTTCTAGATTTAATTTTGTCTATAAATTTCTTTATATCTAAAGTAACTTCAAAATTAAACTTGATGAATCAATATTCTTCGTGACCGGCCAACTTTCATTAATTATCAACAATTTTGCCAGCAGATATTTTTGACCAATGTCTAATTATAGTGTTGACTAATTAATAATGTATGGATCAGCTAGTACTTTTTTTTTTTTTTTTTATAAGCAGCTAACTAGTACCTTACTTACGAATGTGATAAATTATTCGTTTTATACGCGTCCGTTTTATTTCCTTTTTTATATTTTATCATTAGACATTTGCATTCGAAGAAATAGTTACGTCCGAGCATTGAAATATACCATTCATTAGTTTTGTGTTTAATCGATCACTTTCATAAACAAGATATATATATATATATATACAATAGTACTTTTATTCTATCATATTATTATCATTAAAAGGTCTGATTTTGTTTGATTAATTTGAATTTTGAAGTTTGCATGACTGATTTTGTTTGATTAATTTGAATTTTGAAGTTTGCAGATCGATCATAGAAATATATATATATATATATATATATATCTATTATAATAAGTGACTATCTAATCGTCACTTTAATATATTTTCTTTTTTTTGTTAAATTTTTTTACTTTTTCATTAAATTTAATTACTTCTGTCTACCCGTTTAAATTATAAAATAATGTAATTCTTGAAATTTAATCTCCTGATTTAAATTCTTAAATCATACATTTTAAATTCAAATTTTACCACGCATAAGAATCACATCAAATGACTTCAAATTTTACCACGCATAAGAATCACATCAAGTAACCTGTATGTGTAATATTTTTTTTTTCGAAAGTTATATATTCTAGTCTATATGGCATATTAATTTGGATCGAAGATTATAAAATTAAAGCTAGGTTTGTTTTGGAAGACAAAACCAAAAATTTTAAATTTTTCTTAGACTAATCATTACATTTTTTCAAGTATCCATACAAAATAGAATAAAAAAATTCAATTTTTTCAAATTTCAAAATCATTTTTTCAAATATCAAAAAAAAAACTAATATTAAAAAAATATATTACAACAATATTTTATATTTTTTTAACTTTTATCTCATATCATCTCATCTTTAAAAATAAATGAGGCCTTAGTTCTTTTACCTCACATCTCGACCAAACTCAACTGAAAAAAAAAACGTTTTCAAGACTTAATTTGTTAATTACATGCATAAGAGTTCGTTAATAAAATTTTGGGCAGTGCTTCTTTATTCCGTTAATTTTTTTTTTTTTAAATTTCATCCCATTTTTTTTTATTTTTCAGTTTTTTTTATATAATTTTTAAATAAGTATTTTAAAATAATGTTGTAATATTTTTATATTTTTAAAAAAGATTTTAAGATGTAAAAAAATCATTTAATAATTTTTTTTCATGATTTTTTTAACATCTTAAAATATTTTTTTTTACATGATTTTTTTTACATCTTAAAATATTTTTTAAAAATATAAAAAAATAATAACATTATTTAAAAATACTTTATTTAAAAATTATGTAAAAAAAACTGGAAAAAAAAAACAAAACAAAAGGGGATAAAATGGGGAAGGAAACTAATGGAAGAAATAGCGTTTTCCTAAAAATTTTTAGTAGTAGCGTACTGCTTTAATCATTCATTAAGGTCCACCACATGTCATCACCAGTAATGCAGAATTAATTAATATATATATATATATAATTATTATATATATATATTATGTGTGTGTGTGTGAAGTAGAATTAGAATCTAGCTAGGAGGAAAGTTATTTATTCTTTGGCTATTAAATGTAGTTTAAAAGATAAATTTTATAATTTAAATCATACAATATTTAATCAAATTAACAAGCTGTAGCACTCTCAAATCAACACCAAGATATATGTATATATATATATATATATATATAACGAAAACCGGAAATTGCACACCATATATGTCAAATGTTGCAACCTGCAGAAACAAACTAGTACTGCAACTTATTTCAACACACGAGCAACAAAGCTAGTACAACTTTAAAAGGTCGGACAAACAAAGTGATAACATCGTTGCAACTTTAGACGTACCAACGTAGTGATCGAGTCGTACGTCCGTTGATCCAATCATCTGAGCTATTTTTGTTGTTTATTCTAATTAATGCTAGCGCTCCGTTGTTTATGTTGGTCGATCCTCTTAAAGAGGGGATCGTAGTATTGTTCAGTGTACTGTTTCAAGAGAATGTTCTTGATATAGGACTCGTCTGCTTTCGGATGCTGAATGTAGGCTAACGAGTCATCCAAATACTTGATGGCTTTTTTAATCTCCTCCTTCAATGGCTTGCAGGCTGGATCCTCCAAAGCTTTTTTCATCTCGTACTTATAATCCTCCCAAATTCTCGTAGCCTTGATCCTCTCTGCATTATTCTTATTCTCTTCAGCAGGCGTTACTACTCTCGCCCTCACGACGCGGGCTTTCAGCTCCCAAGCAGAAACCTCCAAGATCTTGTCATTGGCGGGGACTGTAGCAACTACTTAATAAACATAAATTATTTTTTAATTTTAAATATGGACCTTTTTTTCTTAAATTAATATTACTTAATTATCGTCCAAAATCAAAAATCAATATAACTTTTACAAACTTTTAAAATTAAAAATAAAAAGTAATATAATTTTTTCAAATTACAAAATAAAAATATTATATACATAATTTAATTTTTAATATTTTTATTCACCTTTTTTTTTCAAAATTTAATAAAACATCTTAATTCAAACACAACTAGATTCTCCAAATGTCCAAATAATCCCTTACTCTCTATGCTATATATCCAGAGCTGACTCTTCTGCCAAGCAACCGAATTAGGCAACCATTAAGGCAAAAGCTTCCAACTAAAATCTGTCAATTATTTTTCTAAGAGAAAAAAGTTACAGTTGTGTGAAATCATCAACTAGGCTATAAATTTTATTATTTATTTTATATATTAATAAGTTTATTCTCTTTTTTTTTTTAAATTGAAGAAAATTAGCATGAATTTTTTTTTCTTATGATCAATATCTCGTATGATTATATATGTTTATAAATAAAGATCTTATTGTTATAATATAATTATTGGATTTTCTTAGTAAGAAACTTTTTCTCTTATTCATCTCTTTTTCATTGCATGCAAGGGTGTTGACACATAAAATATTATTTTATTATCTCCCATCTTCTTTGCATAATAATTATTTATTAATAAATTTGAGACAGGATTATTATAAAGGTGGCTACTGGCTCTTTAATTAAAAAAAAAAAAGTTGTTTTTTGTATTTATCAGTTTAATATAAAATATAAATAACAAAATGTATTTTTTTTTTACGGTTTTCAAACCCTTAAATACATGGTCGTTTATAGAATTTTATCAAGAATAATGATTATAACTATACATGGTTTTTATATAAAACACCATTTTCAGGATTAGATCTTATAAAATCGTACCTAGATCAACAAGGTCTCCACAGAACGGAAGGTGTATATATAAAATCTTAAATATTCTTTTATTTGCAAAAACGATAGATATCATGATGATAACTAGATTACAAAATATAGTAATATAATTATATTTAAAATTAAATTTATTTAAATATATATAAAAACCGGCAACACCCATCGCCCAAGTCCGGCCCACACGTGCGTACCATCTTTAGAAAAAGATGCTTATAACTTTCTCCGAAAGAAAAAAAAAAAGAGAGAGAACTTACCGGAGTTGGTAACGGTAGGGTTCATGGAGGTATCCCCGATGAAGCCCGAACGCCTCGACATCCTTTTGTCCGCCATTCTCCCTGGTTCCGTTCTCTATTACTAGCTCGTTCTCTATTCAGAGTTGGAAGAAGAGCTCTCGAGTCCTTCTTTTATAGAGTTTTTTCCAGCTAGCTTGCTTACACAGATCGAGTAATGGCCAGAGGCGGACCTACAGGTATGGTTGGGGGGCTACCGCCTCCACAGAATTTAAAAAAAAAAATTTATTATATAAATATTTAATCTTTTTATATGTAATTAAAATTACTCTCTTAAATATTAAAAAAAATAAAAAAATATCTTTCAATACTTAAAAAATTATCATTTATTATTTCTTTGAGAAAGTTATCAATAATTCAATTTCAGAAATAATAATAGATAAATTTTATTTTATGAAAGATTATTGTTAAATACGTAAAAGAAAAGTTTAAGTTTATTTATTTATTATTATTATAATTTTGTAATGGTCTCCATCTGGTATTTTTTTTTCTTTTTTTCTTAATTCAAAGAAAAAAAAGAAAACAAATGAAGAAAAAAATTAATTATTATTTTTTATATAATTATATATAAAAAATATATATATTATTTATATTTACATATATTATATATTTTATCAATCGTACCAAAACATCAAACTCTATTTCTGCCTGATAATGGCGGAATATTACTTATATGCATGGATGAAGCGAGTCATGACCTCAGAAATGCAAGTCACCTCGTGTGTCTTTTAAGGAAAGAGCAAGACGATAGTAGAGGAAGAGAGAGATTTGACTTGTGTTGTCAACAGTGACAACGACTTGGTAACTTAATACACAACACTTTACAAAAAAAATTATATATAAAAAATATAATTATACTATATATTTTACAATTAAAATATTAAATGAGAAAAAATTTTGTAAAGTGTTGTATATATATAGAATATTTTATCGAATTATCCTTTATTTAAAATTTGTTGTAAAATATATTGTATATTATATTGTATGTATCACTTTCTTTAAAAATAAAAATAGAAAATGAATGAGTCTATTTTATTTAGGATGAAAATGTTAATATAGCAGTTACAACTAATTGGAGGGTATGCTGAAATTGAAAAGGAAACAATTAAAAAGTTGGATTGCAAGTATTTCTTTTTTCCAGATATGATAAAATAACAAATCCACTTAATTAACAAGTTTCACAGAATTTATTCATAAATATTAATAAATATGGCATCTAAAATTTTAATATATACTTTTAAAATCATGATTGAGTATAGAGAACTATCGACTTTACATGGGTCTTAGGCTGAAAAACTCATATATTATAGATTCCGAACACGCCTATTAGATTAAATAAATACTTTAAATAAGAATAATGTTATATATAATTATAGAATTTCTTATTAAAAAATTATTGTTTACGTAAATCTCATATTTTTTTAAATTATTTTAAAATGATTACTTAATATTTACATATTCATGGCTATCATTTTCTTTTAAACAAATAAAACATAAAAAAAAAAAAAAAAATTAAACCTAAATGATCGTGAGTGTTTAACCAACTTCCGCAAAGATTTGTTCGATCGAGCTGTTGTCACGTCCTTGTCTAGCGACTTTATGCAAGGTTCAGTCACACTACTATTTAGTGAACTCGATTCTTGTACCAGCTATAGCCTTGTTGGGTTGTGATTCTTAATAAGCTATAGGGGTTCAGCAGGGCTAACTCAATATATATTGAAATTTAAGATGAAGTTTAATTGAATCATTTATAATTATATATAATATAATAAAATATAAATTATTTAATAAAAATAAAATGAGATTTTATTTAAATTTTTAAATAAATTTTTTTGAATTTATATTTAATAAAATAATTTATATAAAATGAGATTTTAATGCAAATTTTGTGTCTTAATTTAGTATGATCTTAATAAAATTATTTAAAAATATAAATAGTTCATTACATGAAATATTAAATTTAGTATTATGGAGCTTTGCACATATTAAAAGATATAAAAACTATTTAGATTTTATTTAATGAAATGATTTTTTTGTTTAAAAAAATTTAAAAAAAAATGGAATGTTGAAGCTTTAAGTATATTTCATTACGCTTTTTTTTTTTTGGGTTCCCAAAATACAACAAATGTCAGATATAGGAATCTAGGAATGGTTTCTTATTAAATTTTGTACTGATGTATTATTGATTTTATTTAACTCGGTCATGCCCTTCATGTAATTTCATTATTCCTTTCTTTAGTCATTATAATTAGTATACATTTACTTTAGTCTTTGTGAAGTTTGATACATGAATTTCAGTTCTGGCAATTCCCACATTTTTTCCCTTTGTCACATGTTGTACGAAATGAGCAGTAACTTGGACATGAATTTCCTCCTGTTAATTTGTTTTGTTTTGATTTTTCCTTCTTTTTTTTTTTTTCTTCCCAGAACTCATGAGAACATTGTGGAACAATATGGCATCTAAAGTTTGAAAGATTAGTTGCAAGGAAATTGCCAAGGAGCTACTATACATCTTTCTTGCAATAATTAAACCGGATTAATTGACTGACTTCATAAACGTGGAGTTGACTGACTTCATATATAAGTCCTTAATTGATCAAATGGTATGGTGTGAGAAAGCTGCGGTATGTAGATGTCTTTTTTAAGCCGAGATATATTCTTAAAATTCTTTAAACTTATCATTCTAATTTTCTTTTTAAATACGGCCAGTACTTAATAAACATAAATTATTTTTTAATTTTAAATATGGAACTTTTTTTCTTAAATTAATATTACTTAATTATTGTCCAAAATCAAAAATCAATATAATTTTTACAAACTTTAAAATTAAAAGTAAAAAGTAATATAATTTTTTCAAATTACAAAATAAAAATATTATATACATAATTTAATTTTATAATATTTTTATTCAATTTCTTTTTTTTTTTTTCAAAATTTAATAAAACAGTTTAATTCAAACACAACTAGATTATCCAAATGTCCAAATAATCCCTTACCCTCTATCCTATATATCCAGAGTCGACTCTTCGGCCATTTATCGTACAAGTCTTTAAAGTCCAAAACAACCATCTAATCCAACAACGACTCCTCTTCAATAAAATCGAAAAGTGTCGTTGTAATGGTAGGATAACGCATTTGATTTTTTTGCAACATTTATTTGTGGTTTATGCGTGTGCCGTAATCGGCCCACCACGTGTCCTAATTTATGGACTAGAGACTAATCAGCCTAATATTGCCACCTCCGGATCTCATGGCAGTGAGCCCCAGCTGTTTATTTCTAGAAGCAATAATTATAGTATTAATATTATTGTATTATTTATTTATAATTTTTTTATTTAATTTTGTATTTAATTTTTAATTTTATTTAATAATTAAAAAAGTGAATATTAATAAAGTTGTATTTTTTTTGCTTTTTTTAATGATTAAAAATGTTAAAAAAATATTTAAAATAAAATAATAAAAAATAAAAACATTTTAATACGTTAATAAATTATTTTTTCAAAATTTTTTCAAAATTAAGGCAAAAACTTCCAACTAAAATCTGTCAATTATTTTTCTAAGAGAAAAAAGTTACAGTTGTGTGAAATCATCAAGGCTATAAATTTTATTATTTATTTTATATATTAATAAATTTATTCTCTTTTTTTTTTTAATTGAAGAAAATTAGCATGAACTTTTGTTTTCGTATGATCAATATCTCTTATGATTATGTTTATAAATAAAGATCTTCTTGTTATAATATAATTATTGGATTTTCTTAGTAAGAAAAAAATTTCTCTTGTTCATCTCTTTTTCATGGCATGCAAGGGTGTTGAGACATAAAATATTATTTTATAATCTCTCATTGCTTCTCTGCATAATAATTGTTTATTAATAAGCTTGGAACAGGATCATTATGAGAGTGGTTACTAAATCTTCGATAAAAAATAAATAAATAAATTGTTTTCTGTATTTATCAATTTAATATAAAATATAAATAACAAAATGTTTTTTTTTTACTGTTTTCAAACCCTTAAATACATGGTCGTTTATAGAATTTTATCAAGAATAATGATTATAACTATACATGGTTTCCATATAAAACACCATTTGCAGGATTAGATCTTATAAAATCGTACCTTTATCAACAAGGTCTCCACAGAACGGAAGGCGTATATATAAAATCTTAAATATTCTTTTATTTGCAAAAACGATAGATATCATGATGATATCTAGATTCCAAAATATAGTAATATAATTATATTTAAAATTAAAATTATTTATATATATATCTTTATATATATAATGTAACTATCTAACAAAAAAATATTGATTTAATACCTGTTAAGTCTGAATTTGTTGTTTGTGTACTGCTGTTTTAACGTCTGTTTAGTCACTGAGTCAATGCATTAAACACAATTCATTAAGCCCATTCACCAAAATAATGCTCCATCCATTAAAATTAATTCCACCGCTACAACTTTCTACCACTTCAAATTTCCATTTAAATATATTTCGTCAGCCAACTAAAATCAATAATTCAAACACTATAATAAAAATTTCTTTAAGCCCATTCACCGAATAATACCCCTGCAATTAAATTTAATTCCACCGCTTCATCTTTCAATCTCTATTCACACCCTGCAACGAAAATCAATACTCAGTTATGTTTATCAATAAATGATAATAAAACTTAATTCAATCCATTCATATTGATATAGTGTTAACGTACTCATTTAAAAGTAAAAAAGAACATGAATTCTATATCTATCCTCATTCTCCATTCCCATTCCAAGTCTCAATCTCATTCCTATTCTATATTCTGAACGTACTTCATTATTCTTTATGTTCTTTTGTTTTGTTATTTCTTCAAATTATGTTTTTTTTCCTGTTTTGTTAGTTAATTTCTTTTTAAAATCAGGTTTTGCTTTGTTATTTCTTTCAATTTTGTTATTTGAGAACATACTTTCAAATAACAAAATATATTTTGTATGTTTCTCTGTATTGTCATTTATCTAATATTTAGTTTTCTTCTGCAGAACGGTTCACTTACAAGGTTGCTATCGTCTATTTTTTATTTTGCTCTTTGTTATTATTCGAGTTTGTAAGTTTTTTCTATTTTTTCTCCAGTTCTATTTTTAGATTAAGCATACTTTAAAATTTGTTTTCTTCTTTCTTTTGTGGTTCTGTTTTGCATTTCCTTTTATTTTCTTCTATTTAGTTGTTCATCTTCTGTTTTTAGGTGTTTTCTTTTCAAATGTTGGTTGTGTGTATTTGGAGCTTATCAGATCTTTATTTCAACTTTGTAAGTATATGTTTTATCATCAATCTAATCAATGTTTACGTTTTTTTTTCTTATCAATGAATAGATCTCTTTACTTTTTTTGAATATGTTCTTCTAAGTTCTAATTTCGTCAAATAAAGTTTCATGTTATAATTTAATTTTTAATTATAAACTATTATAAATTGTTTATTTTGAAAATAGATTAATCATAATATTGACTATTTTTTAACACGGAATTGATCATATGGTATGGTGTAAGTAAGCTGCGGCATGTAGATGTCCTTCTTAAGGAGAGCAGATGCTTTTTTCTTTTTGAAAGCCTGGCTGAATTCCATTAATAATAAGGAATCAAAGTTTTAATACAATGAGGGATAAAAGCATATGTGGTTAAAGAACCACTAATGCCTAGGGCATCCTTACTTAAGGCATGAGCAAAGACATTATTTGCTCTTACAGCGTGCCTTATCGACCACGAGTTGAAAGACTTCAGGGTTTCTCTTATATCCTCTAGTAGTTGGCTTGTGTAATTGAGGGTCTAGGGCTTTGATGTCGTTAACCACCTGTAGTGCATCCACCTCGACCACGATGTCTCAATGCTCTGAGTCCTTGCAATACATAGGCACCGTATGCTTCCGCCATTAATGGGTTTGGTAGGAGTTCATGTTCCATGTGCAAATTGCCAAGTATTTGGCCTTGCCAATCCCAAATGATTGCGTCGACACCAACCCTTCTTGAGGTTCTGTGAACCGAGGCATCCCAATTGAGCTTTACCTTCCCTTGTCGGGGAGGTCCCCACTTGTCACTACAACATATATAGGCTTTTGCCGAATTTTTTTTTTTGTGCAATTACAATTGGCTGAACAATTTGATGGTGTTGCCTTTCCCTTGCATACTTCACGTCCAGACCCAGAGTCGTCGTCATGCGTTCAAAGTTTTTCCTATGATTTTTTTTATCGCAACAACTAATCTTGTCACAAATGGGATATGACCACATGACACATTCAAGAATTTTCGTTAGTAGGGTTATTTGCTATGATGCAGTGCTGCCATAATATGTCCAATCCAGGAAAATTGCAGCATAAATGTTATTGCAGTGATAGTTTCTGTGACACATGCGCGCGCCATAATAGCATCTCATGGTTTCGTTCATTCTAGTCTCAGGGCTGCTCTATGTTGCAACAGTTTTATGTCGCCGCACTAGTGGCTTGAGAATTTTACAACGGATTTTTACTTCCCGTCGATCGTGATGTCGCCGTTATATCTTCTTCCTGTTTTAAAATCAGTAAAATTTATTGAGACAATGTCAAGAATAGAGATAGAGAAATTTGATGGGAGAATTAATTTTGACTTTGCAAGTCAGGGATATTTTGATTCCATCAAAATTACACAAGTCGTCGACCAACCCATGAAGTCAGCAATTTATTGGAGGTGTAGACAACCTGGCACATCAAGAAAAGTTGTCAACAAGAGGTGGAGCTGGTTTGGCAAGTGGCTCCAAGTCAGTAAATGGAGATACTGGTATTGATGCTAACGTTGTGTCTCTTTCCATGAAAAAGAGACATGTATATCCTCATGGCATGCTGCTAATCCCAAAGTTGCCATGATAGAGGATATGTTAATATTAACAGTTCCACAAGTTTTCACACGGGCATTAGTTTGGCATTAATGCAGGCTGTGTAGTGAAAATTCATGTCGATGGTTGATGAACTTCCAGGAAAACCAAACGTGGGAGTTGCACCATAATTTTTCAGCAAAATTATTTTCGACATGGGCTGAAGTGAAATGCTTAGAATTGGTTTATTCTGAGTGAGTATACTTTTATGGTGGAGCATGATAGCGGAAGCTATAAAGATCCTCATTGTGGTGGAGCGTGGCTGTGAAATCAGTCAAAGTCGCAAGGTGGAGATTGTTAGGTGTTGCTCCTTGAATCCCACATGGGAAATGAGTGAATGAGGGAGCAAGCCCATAAGCCTATAAAAATGGGTTTAGCCTTATTGGTTTAAACATACCAGTCAGAAACTTATCTAGTAATTTTTGACTTTAGTAAAATTCCTCTGTTATCCTTTTTTGTATGTAAAATGAATAGAGGTGAAAGTTAGAATTTTACTAGTGAGAGAAGTTTTTGTGGGTATCGTTGGGATGAGGAGAAAAATTGAGTGATTGTAAAAAAATTTCACATAGTGGATTTTTTTCTCTAGGTTTGGTGGTTTTTCTCCTGTTTTAAGAGTTCTCTACGTAAATTCTAGTGTTGTGTTTATTTCTCTATTTTTCTTGGTACTCTGTCAAAAGTAGATTCTGATGGGGAGAATTTGGGAGGTCCAGATTCCCAACACATTTTGGGCAAGGTCTACTTCGGACCTTGATCTCTTCCAGTCTTCCTTCTTCAATCTATTAAACTCGCGAGTGTCACTCCGTAAAGTGCCTCTGTGCTGTGGCATGGTCGTCGGCAAACTCGATTGATGTTCACTTGAGTTTTCGTGCCACTATCGAGTTCAATTTTTTTGAGATACGTAAGAAAATTGAGTTAACCAATTATGAAACCCTCCCTCTCTCTCAGTTACCAATGCTACCCTAGCCTTCCTCTGCACCAAGTCCCTCCCAGAGAAATTTACCACGGTGTGCCACCAACAGGCGTATTAGCTTGCAATTTTCGAGCACGTTCCACCTCCTGCGGTAAGCTCTCTTTCCCACTACACTAATACTCTATCTCGGGTTGAAGTAATAGGCATATATCTACTGCTTTCCATAGGTATAGAATCCATTCTTGCATCTGTGCAATTAGACTACAATACAATATTGAGGGATTAATATGGTTTATATGATGAGGGTTCAAATGTTCTAGTAAAATTTTAGGATTCAAATATTTCAATAAAAATCATATAATGGATAATCTGATTCTGAAATGCGAAAGAGCAATTTTTGGGCAAAAATGTATCGCCAAAAAAATTGGTACCTAACGCCGAAAAATTGGAAATCACCAAAATCACCACAACGATACCCTCTAGCAAGATTGGGTACGTGGCATGCAAGATGGCCAACTTACCAGTGTGTCGAGCACAAACCTGCAGTAATAGAAATTAGGGCTTCTTAAAGGAGAACAATTGCGATTAAGGAGAACGCCGTAAATACCAGATCTAGCATCGACCAACTTACTAGATATTCCTATCAGTGAGAATGGAAGTTCTGCGAACTTCACTTACGACGGTTTGAAAATCACCAGAGCTGAAACATAATTTTCGACAAACGTACATGCGCAGAGAAACTCTTGCTGATTATCGGTGCTGAGATTGACTTGGGAGGGAAGCAAAAGAACAGTTTCCATCCATGGCTTTCTCGGTCATGTGAAGATCGCAGTAAATATCACCTAGATCTTCGGCGATACGCTTGTGGGGAGAAATGGAGCATATGTCACCCGAAATTACTGGCGCTTACTCTGCAAGTTAATAAATGCCTCTAATATCCTTTTCCCGCCATTTTTCCCTTTTTTGTCATGAACTCAAAGCGCCGCAGAAAACCTATAATGTAGTAGTGAATGTGTCCTCCACTTCTTTCTTCTCGTTGGTGTCCTCTTCTTGTTTTGATTTTTCTCTCTCTGGCGTTCAACTCTCTTCTGCATGCAAGGTGTGTGGATTCATTATGCCCATCCCTAATTCAAACACATATCTCAATTAATTTCATACATTCAAATATATCTTAATGAAATCTACAAATTATTATTGTTCACAAATTATTTGAGATCATATGACCGTCCAAATACAACGAAAGAAATTCGTGAGCATGTTTGACTTAGATGCTGATATGTAAGACAATGTTGCCTCAAACTACTTGTCAAAATTTATGATATTAAATGGAGTATTAATCTACCAATATTATTTTAGTTTTTGTCATTTGCTCGACAAAACAAACACATTCTTTAAAGCATATTAAGGCCTTGGTTTATTACAAAAAAACATATCATTTCATCTTATAAAAAAATTACAATTTTTTCAAATTTTTATAATATATAATTTAAAAATTAAAATGTTTAATTATTAGAATAAAAATAATAATATAAAATAATATTTTATTCGATTTTTATTTTATCTTATTTTATATCATTTTAAATGTAAATATTTGTCCAATGCGATAGCCAACAGTTGATCATCCCGTCGAACGCAAGCATGATAGTCAATATATAGTTGGTGATAAAGTTCAAAGTGGGGTCGGCTGAATGATAAAGCCATTAATAGGCCCCTAAGGCCTGCACCTAATGTAAAGCCCACAAAAATAAAAGTGAAATATTCTTTAAATTTTTTTAAATAAATATATTTTATTAAATTAAATTTTAAATAAATTATATTTTTCAATGTGTGTGAATTTCTATAAAACTAAATTTAATATTTAATATAATAAATTATGTATCTTTTTAAATAATTTTTTAAAATCTTGTTAAATTGAAGCATAATATTTGTATTAATGCCTCATTTTAAATTGTGTTATTAAATTTAAATTTAAAAAAAAATTATTTAAATATTTTAAGTAAAATACCATTTTATTGTGTAAGAATTTATATTTTAACATATGGTAATTATAAATGATTCACTTAAATTTTGTCTTAGACCTCAATCTATATTAAGTCGGCCTTAATTCAAAATTGATAAAAAGACGAAAAATAGAAGTTATATAATTAAAAATATAAAAGTAAATAAAAATATGAAAAATAAATGTGACAAAACCACGCTCAAAAAAACCTTTCACAGGATCCAAACGAGAAATCTAATGAATAAAATTGTTAAAAAATATCATTATAATTTTGAAAATTTTAAATGTAATAAGATGAACATGGGAGGGGATATTCTTAGCCTACCGGCTAGGCTTGACTGATACACTAGAAGCCCATCTCGGCATTACGTCTCTCCAGTGCGCATAGGAACAATCAGTACAGTCGACCCACAAACTGTATCAGGCCCACCAGCCTCTAACTCAATAGGCCCATGTCGATGTGAATAGACAAGACCCACCAACTTTGCAGCCTTTCTACAAGAAGCCGAGAACACCTCACATTTAAGATATCACAGACAGCACCCAACTTAGAAAAAACCTGCACAATGTCCTATTATTCATACCACTTCTGCATATCACACTTTATTTTATTTTATTTTTTAATAAATATTTGATATATAAATAATGAATAAAAAAATTAAATTAGGCTCCGTTTGTATTTAAAGATGAACTCAACTCATCTTCATTTCATCATTATATTTTTATAATTTCTTATATAAAACACAAATTTCTATACACATTTTTCAAATCTCAATACACATTTTTCAAATTATAAAATAATAATAATATTAAAAAAATAAACTAAACTTATCTCAATTCATTTCAATTCATCTTATATCTGAATCCAAACAGAGCCTTAATTGGAAAAAAAAACAAATTCAAAATAAGAATTATAAAAAAAATTAAAATATAATAGTAGTGGAAATTGAGAACTTGTATAGAAGTGACCACGCTGCTACCTACCGTCATGATCCAGAATGTCACGCGGCATTAAAAAATGAGCGGTGTTATTCTCTTGGTTGAGCAGCGTCACTCTTTTTGATTCTAAGCAAAATTCTATCTTTTATTTTTTTTGTTATATTATTTTATCATATTAAAATAAATTTTAAAAAATAAATAAATAAAACATTTATACGTTAATAATCATTTTTTAATCATTAAATTAAAAAAAATTAAAATGCATGAAATATTAAAATAGATAAATATACTAATAGTTTTCTTAAAAAATATGACATGGTACCTGAACTTAATATCTAAGTATGGAACACAGGGTCGGCTCTTGTCTTAGATAAATTAGATAATTGTCTAAGATCCCTTAATACCAAACGGGCCCTTTTTAAAAATTTTAAAATATGTTTTTTTTTTAAATCCAATTAACTAATTAATTCAATAAAAGAATAAAATTATTAAATAGATATTATATATGTCATTATTAGTTCTACATAATAATTATTTCAAATACTCTTTTTATAAGAATATACCTTCTTTTTTATCATTATTAATTTAATATATAATATGAGAACTTTATTGATGATAATTATTATAATTTATTTTAAGCCTCTTTCAGATAATGAGAATATTTCAGAATATTTAGAATAATAGTAAAATAATTTGAGTTAAAATGTTTTATTGGATTTTGATTTAGAAAAAAAAAATTGAATTTGAAAATATCTGAGATTACATAAAAATAATTGTGTTTTTAAACGTGTACGACTCGTGAAATTCAAAAGCACCTCTTATAAAATTAATTTTTATAAAAAAAATTCTAAATCGATTTTTTTTAATAAAAATTAAGTTAATTATTAGTGAAAAAACTAGTATAAATCTTAATTAATAATTTTACTTAACAAACGATATATATCATTTTTTAATAAAAATGTAAATGTAAAAATCAAAATTAATTAGTTTAATTTTGCTTTAATTAAAAAATAAAAATAAAACCTCAATCAAAAAAACTCCCTAACTAATTATTTTGCCGGTCTTGGTGAAACACGTAATCAACAAACATATAAAACTAAAAACACACCAGGAATTTTTTTTTTTAGCATTTTACTATCTTTAGCGGAGTTTTATTGCCACCGCAAGGTACTGAAAGTGTTTCAAATAAATATTTACTTCATATTTATTTGCCAAAATATTATTTCAAATTGATTTCTTGTTTGCTAGAAATCAAACCATGGGAAGTGGGAACGCATTGAATTAGCCTGATCTGCATCCAAAATTTTGCTGCCACAAAATAATTGATTGCAAAAAATTTTTGCGTTAGTAAAAAAGGCTATATTGTCGCGGTAAAAAACTTAAACGATCAAAATACAGAATCGCACCATCAGCTATTAAAACTTGCGATGACGTTATGTTAGATGCAAAAGGAGACACTACAGGAAATCAACTCATTTCCGCGACTAATAATCGCCAAAAATAATCCTATTTCGCCGCAAATACTTATTTTTAACTAGAAAATGCTGCCCAGATGTTGCCGCCATAGAAGAGCCAAGAAAAGGCTTTTTCGGCTAATATGGCAATAGTCACAAATTTTTTTATTTCCAGCGACTAATTGTTGCCGCAAATAATATAGCATTTGGCCAGAAAAACTGTTACATACATTCAGAAAATTTTGCCGTTAAAATTTTGCCACTTTTTATGCTTCTCATTGCATATTATTTATTGAATCTCGCTTTCCAAATGATAATACTTTATCATAAATATGAACCAAAGGTGCAAATCATGGCGTGGAAGCATATAGAAAGAATCTTTTAATCACATATATATTATGTATAATTATCAATTTAATCAAATACTTGAAAAATTGAATCATGCTGAGTCAAGAGAAGTTCCAACCCATTTTATAAAAAAAAATTGATTACAACAATAAAAGAAGATATATCATAAAGTTATTTTTTTTACAATAAAACTAATTTTACAATCTGATTAGAGAGAATTGAGAAGCTCGATAAAATCTGGTCAAAGAGAAGCGCGTAAATTCTTCTCCTCCTGTCGATAAATCTTGGAAGCAACCCTACGTCTTAGCCTTTGGAGCTTTTCCTAGTGTTCAAGTTCAGGTGGAAGGATGACCTAAATTACATCGAGAAAAAATAGCAAAACTCAATAATGATATCATTAGAAACAACATCAAATCAAGAACTTTTGAGTCAAATTGCAGCAAGGTTCTCCACGTTTTAGCCACATAATAAATACAAAGAAAAAATACTTGAGGCAAAAATGGAAAATCAAAGATACATACCGTCATCACTTTCACCTAAGGCCATCAGGTAATCATTAAAAACAATCATTACCTGTCAAGACTTTTTTCTGCTCAAGTAGATAGGTAAAGTCGTTACTCCTCATAGATGAGTTAACAGATGTGAATTTTTTTTTTTTCAAAAATGACAGACTCCCGAGACCTCATCTGGTGGTAGTTGCTACAAAAATAGACCAAGTTATAATCGCCTTTTTTTAATCCATCACCCTTAACCTCATTCCAGTCTCGTGTTCAGATCTAAATATAGAGAAGTATTAAACATTTGTAATTACCTCCAAAGTGATGACTCCTCAAAAATGCACTTTCATCAATAGAAAAGAAAATTCCCCAGAAAAATGATCTGCAAATATGCATCATTCACCAAGAAGAAGTAATTTCTCTAACTGCAAAGCATATCTCATATGGTAAAATATTGTAACAAGGTGATATATAGCATGCAATGAAACCGGCTTGAATTTCATAACCAAAATGTTGTCCCCATTTTATTTTTAATTGTAGTGTATTCCATAAATAGAGAAATGAGGAATAGAATATCTACATTAATTAGCTCCTGGAGCCGTATGATCCCACCCTCCAAATTTAGGAACAAACATCCAACCATTTTTTCTGTAAATGTAGTAGAATATCCAACTAGTCAACCATTTTTCCTGGTTTAAGAACCATTATTTACCTTGTCTTCAAGGTGCTCTAGAAACAAGTCAGATCGTCTAATAAAAGTTGCAATGTTTTCATGAGTTAACACAACACCTTTAGGATCTCTACTTGTGCCACTCTTGTACATTATTGTGCTGATGTGGGAAGCCTAGGGTGGAATAATCTCCGAGGGATTTTCTTTCCCTTATGAAAAACAAGTTCTTAAGATCAACCACAATAGTCTTAGCATGTCAAGCATTGAAGTGTTATTCTAGTGAGTGATGATGAAAAATTTTGAGTAAGTTAACCCAAGATTTGGAAGTTTAATATTAAATCTTACAGCTTTTAGGGGGAAAAAATGAATGCAATTCCCATGAAAAATAGGTATATGAGAAATAAAAAACAGATAACATGAATAATTTACCACTGGAGAAAACCAAACACTTTATTTACATCATATGCAGATTGTTTCGTTGAAAGGTACATTCAAACAAGACATTTAGAAACTGACCATATGGAGGAACTCATTCCATGAGGAGCTAATCACTACCAATGCTAGTTGCTTTATTCTTCTCCTCCATTGCAAGGAAGTGAAGCACACATGACTACAACAAAAACCAAACTCGATAGAATGTCTTCAGAGCAGCAAAATTCAATCTATTCAATCATTCTTACTTTTCAATCATTGAGCAGATCTACAATCAAGATTTAGTAGCTGCAAATGCAAGTACATTTGTCCGATCAAAACTATCAATTGCTTTTAAAGCTTGAGATAATGTGGTTACATATATATCACAGCAGGTCAAGTATTTTTGAATTCTCACTTCTTTCACTTTCTTATCCTGGACAAATAGAAAATCAACGTCCGCATGATCTAAAGTAAAATTGACAGTCGCTGGCCCGACATCCGGCACAAGCTCAAGGACTTGATTAAATTTCCTGTTGGCATTGCAAGCCTACACAGAATTTGCATGAGATTTCCATTGAAAAATATCAAAAATAAATATCAAACAATAAAAATCGCAATCGTCAAGACATTGATGAGCAAAACAAGATTGGAGAAGAAGCCAAAACAGATCACCTCCATAATAGTAACCCACTGAGGGCAGTTTGACCCATAAATCCCAACCCCGGAGCCCTATCAAAGGAATGTAAATAAAGCTACAAAGAAATTAACCTCTTGAAAAGCCATATATTAATTATGCATCTAGTTGTCAGATTTTATATCTCATCCTTGTAGTCACACAAGATTTTATACCTCATCCAATTTCAATCGCTCCTACATAAACAGATTCAATAAGAGGTTCTTACAATGAACCAAGGAAACAAGACACCTCTAGGTGACAAATTAATGGAATAAATAACGTCCATAATTTTCAATTTCATATTTTAGTGAATTTACCTAAAGCCAAAGATGGCATCCATTTAATTCCCAACAAATTTTCAAAGCAGCTCATATGCGTTCATGTGTGTAGATGACACATGTCATGAATAATCTGCAATCCAAACCTCATCGCAGTACTTCACATGGATCGTAAATCATAGGCTGATACTCTATCTAAGCAAACGTCTCGCATATCGACATTCCTGTAAAAATATGACGAGATCTCCAACGCTAAAGACGGGGAGTTGCAAAAGACTAAAATGCTAAAAGTTTTCATAATATCCGAGCAAGAATTACCAAAAGTTTTTTTCCATATGTTGTTTGGCAAAACCTTTGTTGCTTTCATGATAGAGTTCTTCGCGTCTTCCTCTGCAAATTATTAATGGACAGACGGAAAGTTTTGGTTAGATAATAAAATAAAATTAGAGATCTGGAATAGAAAACGAGAGGCTGAAAGTGGATCGAACTTAGGCATCTGGGTGTTGAGACAAGCTTGGTGAAATATCTGCGTCGGCACAAAGTCTGGAAGGCGGCGTCGACGAAAAGATGGTGGAGAATATTAAAATCCCCGTGCACGTGAGAGTGTGTGTGTGTGTGTGTGTGTGAGAGAGAGAGAGAGAGAGAGAGAGAGAGGGGGGGAGGGGGGAGGAAAATTGTGAAAGCGGGGGAAATAAGGCGTGGGGTAAGAGCATATTTGGGGAAGATTAGTCCGGCGAACAAAACTTGCCAGAAATGGTAAATAATTTCGTGCGATTTTGCTGTATTGCAGCTATTGCCCCAGGATTTGATTCAAAATTACAAAATCATATATATTTCTGGCGATAATTCAGTCGCCGTACATAAAAGTAGCCTTATTTGCTTCTATTTCTTGTAATGAGAGTATTAGCGTCAATTTCTATGGGGACGGAAAATAATTGGTTGCAAAAGGATAGAAGTGTAAGCTGAGAAATGAGAGAAAAACTAGAGACCAGTCCATCTTGTTTTTAAAAGAAAAAAAGGCCACCAATATAAGCTCCCCACTTAAGTATTTTTTTTACCATGACTATGCATTTGTCTACACCCAAACAGGGACCCATGTTTTGCTTTCTTCCTATTCAAACCCAAACCGAACCTCATCTCACTCCATCCCAACCCAAACTCAACAGCACCCACTCACCTCCCATGGGAGGTCGATTTCACAGGGGGGAATTAGGAAAACCGCCCCACGAGAAGTTGAACATGAACTTGAGAGATTGGTTGAGTTCTCTAACTCTTGCTAACATCTACGTTATTGGGTAAGAAAATAAGAGTGCTTTTTGATCTTTTCTTCTATCTATTTCTTAACTTGACACAACCCAAAACATTTCTCATGGAATTGCCATTTTTGAGTCTTGAGAGTTTTGACTACCCCTACTATAATAGGGTACCAAGTTGCTATTAATGAGAGAGAACCAAACCATAAAATAAATTGGAGAACAGTTTTCTTGCCCATAAATTAACCCCATCTATTTCAAAGTTTTTGCTTTCGATTTCCCAAGTGGGAACTGGAAATTGCGTGCACGTGCCACACGCCGTCATCGTTAGCACACATGTAGAGCGAAAATGGGAGCTTTCCAGGGGGGAAGGGAGGTCGGTTTTGACATTAGAGACTTTTTGACTTCAAAGGTCCTCTCTTAGCCTTCTCCTTTGTTTGTGCATGCCCAAATTCAAAAGACCCAAGTTGTTAGAACTTCTCAAGATGCTAACAAGACTAGGCAATTTCCATCTTTAAACTACAGTCGAATTGACAGTGATTAATTCACTCATGCTTCAGGATGGCAAGTCATGTGATGGTCAGAGCAGTGATTACAAGTCTCTTCAAAATTAATTAGATAATTTAGAGATCATGTTTTATATTTTTAGGTTTATGATTGGTCCAACTATGTCTTGCGATGATGGTCACTATCCTTAGTGATAGGCAAGTGGTGGCCAGAAGCGGCCTAAATAAAATTAGGGTTAGAGATTTTAGGATTTATATTTTGTATATTTGTGTTACAATTTTGGTCCAAGTAACCTGTATGTGTAATATTTTTATTTTTCAAAAGTTATATATTCTAGTCTATATGGCATATTAATTTGGATCGAAGATTATAAAATTAAAGTTAGGTTTGTTTTGGAAGACAAAACCAAAAATTTTAAACTCTTCTCAAACTAATCATTACATTTTTTCAAGTCTCCATACAAAATATAATAAAAAAACTCAATTTTTTCAAATTTAAAAACCACTTCTTAAAATCTCAAAACAAAACTAATTAATATTAAAAAAATATATTACAATATTTTATGTTTTTTTAACTTTTATCTCATATCATCTCATCTCTAAAAATAAATGAGGCCTTAGTTCTTTTACCTCACATCTCGACCAAACTCAACTAACAAAACAAAAACGTTTTCTAGACTTAATTTGTTAATTACATGCATAAGAGTTCATTAATAAAATTTTGGGCAGTGCTATTTATTCCGTTAGTTTTTTTTTCCCATTTAGTTTTATTTTCAGTTTTTCTTTTTTATATAATTTTTAAATAAGTATTTTTGTTGTAATATTTTTTTATTTTTAAAAAATATTTTAAGACGTAAAAAAAATCATTTAAAAAATTATGTTTTCTTACATGATTTTTTTAACATCTTAAAATATTTTTTAAAAATATAAAAAAATCATAACATTATTTAAAAATACTTATTTAAAAATTAAGTAAAAAAAACTGAAAACAAAAACAAAACAAAAGGGGATAAAATGGGGAGGAAACTAAAGGATGAAATAGCGTTTTCCTAAAAAATTTTAGTAGTAGCGTACTGCTTTAATCATTCATTAAGGTCCACCACATGTCATCACGTAATGCATAATTAATCAATATATATATGTATATATTATTATAAACGAACGTCGGCAGCCGTCCTTCTATCCCACCACTAAATTATGTGAATGACTGCACCACTATTATTTTAAATCTGCATAGTGATTTGCATAGTGACTTGCATAGTAACTTGCATAGTAATTTCAATACCTATAAATATGGGTTTCAGTTGTAATGAAATTCATAAGAAAAAATAGAGAGAGAAAGAAAGCTTCAGTTCTTAAGAGTTTCAAGAGAATTTCTTATTTCTCTTTTGCAATAGTAGTTCCTTTCTTTAAGTTTCATAACACGTTATCAGCACGACGGTTCTGCCAATTCTGAAGCTAGTGGCCTTATTCCTCTGTAAGTTTTTCAATATATTATTTGAAATCTTTGATATATTTTATTGATGATTATCTGTGTGAATTTATAAATATATTTTCTGAGATACGCATATTTATTATTTATATGTGTAGAAAATGGCAAATCTTACAAAATTGGAATTTGTTGCTCTTGATATATCTGGGAAAAATTATTTATCCTGGATACTTGATGCAATGAACCTGGGAGAAACTATTAAAGAAGGAAATCAAGCATCCCTGCAGGAACGTGCTAAAGCAATGATTTTTCTTCGCCACCATCTTCATAAAGAATTGAAAACTGAATATCTCACTGTAAAAGATCCCTATATTTTGTGGAACAATTTAAGGGAGATGTATGAACACCAGAAGACTGTCATCCTCCCAAGAGCTCGTTCTCAATGGATGCACCTGAGGTTGCAAAATTATCAAAGTGTTAGTGAGTATAATTCCGCACTTTTTAAAATAAGCTCAGTATTAAAATTATGCGATGAGAAAATCACCGATGAAGATATGCTAGAGAAGACTTTTACTACATTTCATGCCTCGAATGTGCTCCTGCAGCAGCAGTATCGAGAGAGAAAGTTCAAGAAATATTCTGAACTTATATCATGTCTTCTAGTAGCTGAGCAGAATAATGAGCTCTTATTAGAAAGCCACCAGTCACGCCTTACTGGCTCAATATCATTCCCTGAAGTGAATGGTAATAGGTTTGCATCATTCACAGAAGTGAATGGTGCATCCTTTAGAAGAAATCGGAGGCGTGGACGTGGTAGGAGAAATTATAGAAATGTTGGTCCCAGGAGTGACAACATTAAAAGGGATTATAATATACCATATCACCAGAAGTGGTACAATTCAGAGAGGGGTAAAAATTCTCAGAATAATTCTTCAAAGAAAAGTGAAGAGGTGTGCCATAGATGTGGAATGACTGGACATTGGTCACGTACCTGTCGTACGGCCAGGCACTTAGCTGATTTATATCAAGCTTCTATTAAAGAAAAGAATAAAATGCATGAAACAAATTTAGTAGAACCATTAGATGATTTATTAGATTCAGTAGATGTAGACGTTACTCATCTTGATGTATCTGATTTCTTTAATCATCCTGATGGTAGTATTGAACACTTAATTGGAGATGGAAGTGTTCCACTCAATTAATGTATTTTCTTTCTATCAATAATAAAAGTTTTGTATATTTTGTAGAATCATGGATCACATTGATGAGCTTTTTATCTCTGAGTTGAATGATAAAGATATATGTCTGGCTGACAGTGCTACAACTCACACAATTCTCAAAGAAAAGAAATATTTTCAAAATTTAACACTAAGTAAAGCTTATGTCCATACCATATCAGGTTCATCGGATTTAATTGAGGGCTTCAGAAGAGCTTATATTGTGTTGCCTAATGGCACCAAATTTTGTATTGATGATGCTCTATTCTCTTCACAATCCAGAAGAAATTTATTGAGTTTCAAAGATATACGTCGTAATGATTACCATATTGAAACGACCAATGAAGGCAGTAAAGAGCATCTTCTTATTACTAAAACAGTATCGAGCCAGAAGCTCGTATTAGAAAAACTGCCTGCTCTATGTTCTAGATTGTATTATACAAAAATGAGAACAATTGAATCATATGTGGTAATGCACCAGAAGTGCATTGACCCTAAAGTATTTATGACTTGGCATGATCGCCTTGGACATCCGGATTCTATAATGATGAGACGAATTATTGAAAATTCGCATGGGCATCCCTTAAAGAGTCAAAAGATATTTCTACCCAATGAATCTCCGTGCTCTGCATGTTCTCAAGATAAGTTAATTATTAGACAATTTCCCTCAAAAATCATTGTTGAATCTCCATCCTTTTTACAAAGGATTCACGGAGATATATGTGGGCCTATTCATCCATCAAGTGGACCATTTAGATATTTTATGGTTCTAATTGATGCATCTAGTCGATGGTCACATGTTTGTCTTCTTTCCACTAGAAATGTTGCATTTGCTAGACTTTTTGCTCAGATAATTAAACTACGAGCACAATTTCCTGAGTATCCAATTAAGACCATTCGATTGGATAATGCAGGTGAATTTTCATCTCAAGTTTTTGATGATTATTGCATGTCAATAGGAATAGATGTTGAACATCCTGTTGCCCATACACACACACAAAACGGTTTAGCTGAGTCTTTGATCAAAAGGCTTCAACTAATCGCTAGACGTTTACTTATGAAATCAAGACTACCTATTTCTGTTTGGGGACATGCTATACTTCATGCAGCATCTCTAATTCGCATTAGACCATCTGCATATCATAAATATTCTCCATTACAGTTTGCATATGGTCAACAACCAAATATTTCTCATCTTCGTACTTTTGGATGTGCTGTATATGTTCCAATTGCACCTCCACAACATACAAAAATGGGCCCTCAACGTAGACTTGGGATATATGTTGGTTTTGATTCTCCATCCATTATTAGATACCTTGAACCCCTTACAGGGGATATGTTTAAAGCACGTTTTGAGGATTGTCATTTTGACGAATCAAATTTTCCGTTAATGGGTAAAGAAAAGTCGGTGCCTGAAGCACGACAATATATTACTTGGGATAATAAGACCCTGTCTCATTTTGATCCTCCTACAAATGAATATAAACGGGAAGTTCAAAGGATTATTCATTTGTAAAATGTTGCAAATCAGTTACCGGATGTATTTACTGACACTAAAGGTGTAGTAAAATCTTATATTCCTGCTGTTAATACTCCAGCAAGGATTGAAGTCCCTGAAGGACAAATTGTCAAAGCAGCAATAGGTGAATCTAAAATACGCCTGAAGCGTGGAAGACCTATTGGTGCAAAAGACAAAACTCCCAGAAGGAAAAGAATACAAAATGAATTTGGTGTTCCTGAAGAACACGTACCCACAATACAGGCCACAAATATAATTGGTGCTCCTAAAGAGCTTAAATCTTCTATTCCAGAACCTCCTGAAGAGGAAACTCTTGAAGAGTATAAATCTCCTAAAAAGGGACCTCCTGAAGAGGTGTGTCATGAAATGTTTTCCCCTGAAGAGGAACAGGTACCTGAAAATAATGAGATCTCAATACATTTCATGAAAACTGGAGAAATTCTGGATAGAAATAAAACTGTTGTCGACAACATATTTTCATATAAAATGGCCCTTGACATTACCAGAAGTAATGAAGAAAGTGAGCCAAAAAGCGTCGAAGAATGTCGACGTAGAAATGATTGGCCAAAATGGAAAACAGCTATTGAAACTGAATTAAATTCGCTAGCAAAACGAGAAGTATTTGGACCTGTTGTCCAAACACCAAAGGGTGTAATGCCTGTTGGATATAAGTGGGTATTTGTACGAAAACGTAATGAGAAAAATGAAATTGTGCGATACAAAGCACGGCTTGTTGCACAAGGTTTCCTGCAGAAACCCGGGATTGATTATGAAGAAACATACTCTCCCGTTATGGATGCAATCACATTTAGATTTTTGATTAGTCTGGTTGTTACAAAAGGATTAGAAATGCGGTTGATGGATGTGGTCACTGCATATTTATATGGATCCTTAGACCATGACATATATATGAAAATTCCTGAAGGATATAAGATGCCTGAAGCATCTACAAGTACATCTAGAAATATGTACTCAATCAGACTACAAAGATCTTTATATGGGTTGAAGCAATCCGGACGCATGTGGTATAATCGCTTAAGCGAATATCTATTGGAAGAAGGATTTGAGAATAATCTTATATGCCCATGTGTTTTTATTAAGAAATCAGAATCCGGATTTGTCATTATTGCGGTTTATGTTGATGATTTAAATATTGTGGGAACTCCTGAAGAGATCTCAAAAACCGCTATATATTTAAAGAATGAATTTGAAATGATAGATCTTGGCAAAATAAAACTTTGTCTCGGCCTGCAGCTTGAGCACTTGCCAAATGGAATTTTTATTCATCAGTCCATGTATACTGAGAAAGTCCTAAAGCATTTTTATATGGACAAATCTCATCCTCTGAGTACTCCAATGATTGTTCGAACACTTGATGTGAAGAAAGATCCATTCTGTCCTTGTGATGACGATGAAGAAATTCTTGGTCCTGAAGTACCATATCTCAGTGCAATTGGAGCTTTGATGTATCTTGCAAATTGCACTCGACCAGATATTACATTCTCAGTTAATCTGCTTGCAAGATATAGTTCTGCACCAACTCGAAGGCATTGGAATGGTATTAAACATGTCCTTCGTTACCTTCATGGTACGGTTGATATGGGATTATTTTATCAACGTAGTTCAAGTCCAGAATTGATTGGGTATGCAGATGCAGGTTATCTTTCAGACCCACACAGAGGTAGATCTCAAACTGGATATTTATTTACTTATGGAAATACTGCCATATCATGGAGATCTGTTAAGTAGACACTATCTGCTACCTCTTCAAATCACTCAGAGATTATTACTATTCATGAAGCAAGTCGAGAGTGTATTTGGTTGAGATCAGTTATTCAACATATTCAGGAAAAGTGTGGACTTCCCATGATCAATAATAGCCCAACAATCTTATATGAAGATAATACTGCTTGTATCACTCAAATCAGAGGAGGATATATCAAAGGTGACAGAACCAAACATATTTTACCGAAATTCTTTTATACTCATGAACTTCAAGAAAAAGGTGAAATTGATGTCAAGCAGATACGATCTAGTGATAATCTGGCAGATTTATTCACAAAGGCGTTATCAACTTCCATATTCAAGAAGATTGTGCATAACATTGGAATGCGAAAACTCAAAAATCTTTTGTCATGCACTTTTCAGGGGAAGTAAATGTGCTGATTGTACTCTTTTTCCTTCGCTGAGGTTTTGTCCCACTGGGTTTTCCTCTGCAAGGTTTTAATGAGGCAATCTTAAAGCACTTATGGATACATAAGAAGACTGTACTCTTTTTCCTTCGCCATTGGTTTTTATTCCCACTGGGTTTTTACTTGGCAAAGTTTTAACGAGGCAGATTCTTTATAGATGGTCATTCAAGGGGGAGTGTTATAAACGAACGTCGGCAGCCGCCTCCCTGTCCCACCACTAAATTATGTAAATGACTCCACCACTATTATTTTAAATCTGTATAGTGACTTGCATAATGACTTGCATAGTAACTTCAACGCCTATAAATATGGGCTTCAGTTGTAATGAAATTCATAAGAAAAAATAGAGAGAGAAAGAAAACTTCAGTTCTTAAGAGTTTCAAGAGAATTTCTTATTTCTCTTTTGCAATAGTAATTCCTTTCTTTAAGTTTCATACCATATATATAATTATTATATATATATATATTATGTGTGTCTGTGTGTGAAGTAGAATTAGAATCTAGCTAGGAGGAAAGTTATTTATTCTTTGGCTATTAAATGTAGTTTAAAAGATAAATTTTATAATTTAAATCATACAATATTTAATCAAATTAACAAGCTGTAGCACTCTCAAATCAACACCAAGATATATGTATATATATATAACGAAAACCGGAAATTACACACCATATATGTCAAATGTTGCAACCTGCAGAAACAAACTAGTACTGCAACTTATTTCAACACACGAGCAATAAAGCTAGTACAACTTTAAAAGGTCGGACAAACAAAGTGATAACATCGTTGCAACTTTAGACGTACTAACGTGGTGATCGAGTCGTACGTCCGTTGATCCAATCATCTGAGCTATTTTTGTTGTTTATTCTTATTAATGCGAGCGCTCCGTTGTTTATGTTGGTTGATCCTCTTAAAGAGGGGATCGTAGTATTGTTCAGTGTACTGTTTCAAGAGAATGTTCTTGATATAGGACTCGTCTGCCCCCCCATTCTGAATGCTCTTTAACGACAGTTCCAAATACTGGATGGCTTTTTTAATATCCTCCTTCAATGGCTTGCAGGCTGGATCCTTCAAAGCTTTTTTCATCTTGTAGTCATAACCCTTCAAAGTCCGCATAGCCTCTTCTTTGAATGGCTTGCCGGGGACTGTAGCAACTGCTTTTTTCACATGATCAGTCGCTTTCAGGCGAGTCTTCGCAATCACAGTACGCATATTGTTTGTTGTAGTACTGATCAACCGTTTTGAGTCTGGAAAATCAAAAGAAATATAGGAAGAACTGATTTTACAACAAACATTAATGTAATCAACAGACTGGCTATTTAATTCGTTTCATAAAGAAGAAACAGAAGACAAGTTTCTCTTTTTTTTTAAAAAAAAAAAATTCTGGAAGGGAAAATAGATAAGATAAATATATATATATATATTATAATTAAAGTTCTATTTAAAAAGTTTAAGAACGTTCGGACACAGATATAGATGGGACATTATATTCTTAAAATTCTTTGAACTTCTCATTCTAATTTTCTTTTTAAATACCAGTACTTAATAAACATAAATTATTTTTAAAAATATAAATAACGAAATGTATTTTTTTACGGTTTTCAAACCCTTAAATACATGGTCGTTTATAGAATTTTATCAAGAATAATGATTATAACTGCACATGGTTTCCATATAAAACACCATTTGCAGGATTAGATCTTATAAAATCCTACCTAGATCAACAATGTCTCAACAGATCGAACGGTGTATATATAAAATCTTAAATATCCCTTTCTTTTCAAAAACGATAGAAATCATGATATCTAGATTCTAAATAGTAATATAATTATATTTAAAACTAAAATTATTTAATTATATATAAAAACCGGCAACACTCATCGCCCAAGTCCGGCCTACACGTGCGTACCATCTTTACAAAAAGATGCTTATAACTTTCTCCGAAAGAAAAGAAAAAAAAAAGAGAGAGAGAGAACTTACCGGAGTTGGTAACAGTAGGGTTCATGGAGGTATCCCCGCTGAAGCCCGAACGCCTCGACATCCTTTTGTCCGCCATTCTCGCTGGTTCCGTTCTCTATTACTAGCTCGTTCTCTATTCAGAGTTGGAAGACGACCTCTTGAGTCCTTTTTTTTTTTATAAAATGGAAAAGTGTCGTTGTAAAGATAAGATAATGGATTTGATTTCTTTGCAACATTTATTTGTGGTTTATGCGTGTGCTGTAATGGGACTACCACGTGTCCTAATTTATGGTGACCAGAGACTAACCAACCTAATATTGCCACCTCTGGATCTATGGCAGTGAGCTCCAGCTGTTTATTTCTAGAACCAATAATTATAGTATTAATATTATTTTATTATTTATTTATAATTTCTTTATTTAATTATGTATTTAATTTTTAATTTTATTTAACAATTAAAAAAGTGAATATTAATAAAGTTGTATATATATATATTTTTAATGATTAAAAATGTTTAAAAAATATTAAAAATAAAATAATAAAAAATAAAAACATTTAAATACGTTAATAAATTATTTTTTCAAAATTTTTCAAAATTAGGCAACCATTAAGGCAAAAACTTCCAACTAAAATCTGTCAATTATTTTTCTAAGAGAAAAAAGTTACAGTTGTGTGAAATCATCAACTAGGCTATAAATTTTATTATTTATTTTATATATTAATAAATTTATTCTCCTTTTTTTTTTCAATTGAAGAAAATTAGCTCTTTGTTATTATTCGAGTTTGTAAGTTTTTTCTATTTTTTCTCCAGTTCTATTTTTATATTGAGCATACTTTAAAATTTGTTTTCTTCTTTCTTTTGTGGTTTTGTTTTACATTTCCTTTTATTTTCTTCTATTTAGTTGTTCATCTTCTGTTTTTAGGTATTTTCTTTTCAAGTGTTGGTTGTGTGTATTTGGAGCTTATCAATTCTTTATTTCAACTTTGTAAGTATATGTTTTATCATCAATCTAATCAACGTTCACGTTTTTTTTTTCTTATCAATGAACAGATCTCTTTACTTTTTTTGGATATGTTCTTCTATGTTCTAATTTCGTCAAATAAAGTTTTATGTTATAATTTAATTTTTAATTATAAACTATTATAATCTGTTTATTTTGAAAATAGATTAATCACAATATTGACTATTTTTTAACACGGAATTGATCATATGGTATGGTGTAAGTAAGCAGCGGCCTATAGATGTCCTTCTTAAAGAGAGTAGGTGATTTTTTTTTTTGAAAGGCCGGCTGAATTCCATTAATAATAAGGAATCAAAGTTTTAATACAATGAGGGATAAAAGTATATGTGGTTAAAGAACCAGTGATGCCTAGGGCATCCTACTTAAGGCATGAGCAAAGACATTATTTGCTCTTACAGCGTGCCTTATCGACCACGAGTTGAAAGACTTCAGGGTTTCTCTTATATCCTCTAGTAGTTGGCTTGTGTAATTGAGGGTCTAGGGCTTTGATGTCGTTGACCACCTGTAGCACATCCACCTTGACCACGATGTCTCAATGCTCTGAGTCCTTGCAATACGTAGGCAGCGTATGCTTCCGCCATTAATGGGTCTGGTAGGAGTTCATGTTCCATGTGCAACGTGCCAAGTTTTTGGCCTTGCCAATCCCAAATGATTGTGCCGACACCAACCTTTCTTGAGGTTTTGTGAACCGAGGCATCCCAGTTGAGCTTTACCTTCCCTTGTCGGGGAGGTTCCCACTTGTCACTACAACATATATAAGCTTTTGCCGCATTTTTTTTTTTTGCTGCAGTTACAATTGGCTGAACAATTTGATGGTGTTGTCTTTCCCTTGCATACTTCACGTCTAGACCCAGAGTCGCTGTCATGCGTTCAAAGTTTTTCCTATGATTTTTTTTATCGCAACAACTAATCTTGCCACAAATGGGATATGACCACATGACACATTCAAGAATTTTCGTTAGTAGGGTTATTTGCTATGATGCAGTGTCGCCATAATATGTCCAATCCAGGAAAACTGCAGCATAAATGTTATTGCAGTGATAGTTGCTGTGACACATGCGCACGCCATAATAGCATCTCATGGTTTCGTTCATGCTAGTCTCAAGGTTGCTCTATGTTGCAACATTTTTATGTCGCCGCACTAGTGGCTTGAGAATTTTACAATGGATTTTTACTTCTCGTCGATCGTGATGTCGCCGTTATATCTTCTTCCTGTTTTAAAATCAGTGTGGTTTTGGGGAGGACCCTAAACGATGCATTTAGTTGGGTGTTGCTCCTTGAATCCCACATGGGAAATGAGTGAATGAGAGAGCAAGCCTATAGGCCTATAAAATTGGGTTTAGCCTCATTGGTTTAAACACACCAGTCAAAAACTTATTTATTAACTTTTGACTTTAGTAAAATTCTTATGTTGTCCTTTTTTATATATAAAAGGAAGAGATGTGAAAGTTAAATTTTTACTAGTGGGAAAAGTTTTTGTGAGTGTCGTTGGGGTGAGGAAAAAAATTGTGTGATTGTAACAATTTTTTCACACAGTAGATTTTCTTCTCTGTGTCTGGTGGTTTTTCTTCTGTTTTTGAAATTTTTCACGAAAATTCTTGTGTTGTGTTTATTTCTCTCTTTTTTTTTTTATACTCTGTCAAAAGTAGATCCTGGTGGGAGGAATTTGGGAGGTCCAGATTCCCAACAAGTGGTATCAGAGCCACTAGGTTCTTTTGGCGGGGTGGAGTTTTGATGTGGTAGTGTGGATATGTATAATCTAAGAAGGTTCTGTCTAGGAGATTGGAAATTTTAAGTGTGTCCGTTGTAACCCTCCAATTTTTCTTGGGAATCTTGAAGTTCTGTTTAGGAAAGATCGGTCTTTCCTGGGAACTTACTTAGTGGGTACTATTCATTTTTACGGTAAAATTCATTAAGACAATGTCAAGACTGGAGGTAGAGAAATTTGATGGGAGAATTAATTTTGACTTTGCAAGTCAGGGATTTTTTGATTCCATCAGGATTACACAAGCCGTCGACCAACCCATGAAGTCAGCAATTTGCTAGAGGTGTAGACAATCTGGCACGTCAAGAAAAGTTGTCAACAAGAGGTGGAGCTGGTTCGGCAAGTGGCTCCAAGTCAGTAAATGGAGATACTGGTATTGATGTTAATGTTGTGTCTCTCTCCATAAAAAAGAGACATGTATATCCTCATGGCATGCCGCTAATCCCAAAGTTCTCATGATAGAGGATGTGTTAATATTAACAGTTCCACAAGTTTGCACACGGGCATTGGTTTGGCATTAATGCAGGGTGTGTAGTGGAAATTCATATCGATGGTTGATGAACTTCCAAGAAAACCAAACGTGGGAGTTACACCATAATGTTTCAACAAAATTATTTTCGACATGGGCCGAAATGAAATGCTTAGAATTGATTTATTTTGAGTGAGTATGCTTTTATGGTGGAGCATGATAGCGAAAGTTATGAAGATCCTCATTGCGGTGGAGCGTGGCTGTGGAATCAGTCAAAGTCGCAAGGTGGAGATTGTTGGGTGTTGCTCCTTGAATCCCACATGGGAAATGAGTGAATGAGAGAGCAAGCCCATAGGCCTATAAAAATGGGTTTAGCCTTATTGGTTTAAACACACCAGTCAGAAACTTATCTAGCAACTTTTGACTTTAGTAAAATTCTTCTGTTATCTTTTTTTGTATGTAAAAGGAAGAGATGTGAAAGTTAGAGTTTTACTAATGGGAGAAGTTTTTGTGGGTATCGTTGGGGTGAGGAGAAAAATTGTGTGATTGTAACAATTTTTCACATAGTGGATTTTCTTCTCTGGATCTGATGGTTTTTTTCCTGTTTTCGGAGTTCTCCACGTAAATTGTTGTGTTGTGTTTATTTCTCTATTTTTCTTGGTACTTTGTCAAAAGTAGATTCTGATGGGGGGAATTTGGGAGGTCCAGATTCCCAACACATTTTGGCAAGGTCTGCTTCAGACCCTGATCTCTTCTAGTCTTCCTTCTTCAATCTATTAAACTCGCGGGTGTCACTCCTAAAGTGCTTCCATGCTGTCGCGTGGATGCCGGCAAACTCGATTGATGTTCACTTGAGTTTTTGTGCCACCATCGAGTTCAATTTTTTCGCGATACGCAAGAAAATTGAGTTCACCAATTATGAAACCCTCCCTCTCTCTCAGTTACCAATGCTACCCTAGCCTCCCCCTACACCAAGTCCCTCCCTGAAAAATTTACCACGGTGTGCCACCAACAGGCGTATTAGCTTGCAATTTTCAAGCGCGTTCCACCTCCTGCGGTAAGCTCTCTTTCCCACTACACTGATACTCTATCTCGGGTTGAAGTAATAGGCATATATCTACTGCTTTCCTTAGGTATAGAATCCATTCTTCCATCTGTGCAATTAGACTACAATACAATATTGAGGGATTAATATGGTTTATATGATGAGGGTTCAAATGTTCTAGTAAAATTTTAGGATTCAAATATTTCAATAAAAATCATATAATGGATAATCTGATTCTGAAATGCGAAAGAGCAATTTTTGGGCAAAAATGTATCGCCAAAAAAATTGGTACCGAACGCCGAAAAATTGGGAATCATCAAAATCACCACAACGATGCCCTCCGGAAAGATTGGGTACGTGGCATGCGAGCTGGCCAACTTACCAGTGTGTCGAGCACAAACCTGCAGCAATAGAAATTGGGGCTTCTTAAAGGAGAACAATTGCGATTAAGGAGAATGCCGTAAATACCAGATCTAGCATTGACCAACTTACCAGATATTCCTGTCAGCGAGAATGGAAGTTCTGCGAACTTCACTTACGACGGTTTGAAAATCACCAGAGCTGAAACATAATTTTTGACAGACGTACATGCGCAGAGAAACTCTTGCTGATTATCGGCGCTGAGATTGACTTGGGAGGGAAGCAAAAGAACAGTTTCCATCCATGGCTTTCTCGGTCATGTGAAGATCGCAGTAAATATCACCTAGATCTCCGGCGATACGCTTGTGGGGAGAAATGGAGCATATGTCACCCGAAATTATTGGCGCTTACTCTGCAAGTTAATAAACGCCTCTATTGTCCTTTTATCGTCGCTTTTCCCTTTATTGTCGCGAACTCAAAGCCCCACGGAAAACCTATAATGTAGTAGTGAATGTGTCCTCCACTTCTTTCTTCCTGTTGGTGTCCTCTTCTTGTTCTGATTTTTTCTCTCTCTGGCGTTCAACTCTCTTCCGCATGCATGGTGTGTGGATTCATTATGCCCATCCCTAATTCAAACACATATCTCAATTAATTTCATACATTCAAATATATCTTAATGAAATCTACAAATTATTATTGTTCACAAATTATTTGAGATCATCTGACCGTCCAAATACAACGAAAGAAATTCGTGAGCATGTTTGACTTAGATGCTAATATGTACGACACTGTTGCCTCAAACTACTTTTCAAAATTTATGATATTAAATCGAGTATTAATCTACCAATATTATTTTAGTTTTTGTCATTTGCTCGACAAAACAAACACATTCTTTAAAGCATATTAAGGCCGTGGTTTATTACAAAAAAACATATCATTTCATCTTATAAAAAAATTACAAGTTTTTCAAATTTTTATAATGTATAATTTAAAAATTAAAATTATTAATTATTAAAATAAAAATAATAATATAAAATAATATTTTATTCTATTTTTATTTAATATTATCTCATATCATTTTAAATGTAAATATTTGTCCAATGCGATAGCCAACTGTTGATCATAGTCAATATATAGTTGGTCATAAAGTTCAAAGTAGGGTCGGCTGAATGATAAAGCCATTGATAGGCCCCTGAGGCCTGCACCTAATGTAAAGCCCACAAAAATAAAAGTGAAATATTCTTTAAATTTTTTTAAATAAATATATTTTTTAAATTATATTTTAAATAAATTATATTTTTCAATGTGTGTGAATTTCTATAAAACTAAATTTAATATTTAATATAATAAATTATGTATCTTTTTAAATAATTTTTTAAAATCTTATTAAATTGAAGCATAATATTTGTATTAATGCCTCATTTTAAATTGTGTTATTAAATTTAAATTAAAAAAAATATTTAAATATTTTAAGTAAAATAACATTTTATTGTGTAAGAATTTATATTTTAACATATGATAATTATAAATAATTCACTTAAATTTTGTCTTAGACCTCAATCTATATTAAGTCAGCCTTAATTCAAAGTTGATAAAAAGGCAAAAAATAGAAGTTATATAATTAAAAATATAAAAGTAAATAAAAATATGAAAAATAAATGTGACAAAACCACGCTCAGAAAAACCTATCACAGGATCCAAACGAGAAATCTAATGAATAAAATTGTTAAAAAATATCATTATAATTTTGAAAATTCTAAATGTAATAAGATGAACATGGGAGGGGATATTCTCAGCCTACCGGCTAGGCTTGACTGATACACTAGAAGCCCATCTCGGCATTACGTCTCTCCAGTGCGCATAGGAACAATCAGTACAGTCGACCCACAAACTGTATCAGGCCCACCAGCCTCTACCTCAGTAGGCCCATGTCGATGTGAATAGACAAGACCCACCAACTTTGCAGCCTTTCTACAAGAAACCGAGAACACCTCACATTTAAGAGATCACAGATAGCACCCAACTTATAAAAAACCTGTACAATTTCCTATTATTCATTCCACTTCTGCATATCATACTTTATTTTATTTTATTTTTTAACAAATATTTGATATATAAATAATAAATAAAAAAATTAAATTAGGCTCCATTTGTATTTGAAAATGAACTCAACTCATCTTTATTTCATCATTATATTTTTATAATTTCTTATATAAAACATAAATTCCTATACACATTTTTCAAATTCCAATACACATTTTTCAAATTCTAAAATAATAATAATATTAAAAAAATAAATTAAACACATCTATATTCATTTCAACTCATCTTATCTCCGAATCCGAACAGAACCTCGATTGAAAAAAAAAACAAATTCAAAATAAGAATTATAAAAGAAATTAAAATATAATAGTAGTGGAGATTGAGAACTTGTATAGAAGTGACCGCGCTGTTACCTACCGTCAACTCATGATCCAGAATGCCATGCGGCATTAAAAAATGAGCAGTGTTACTCTCTTGGTTGAGCAGCGTCACTCTTTTTTATTCTAAGCAAAATTTTATCTTTTATTTTTTTTGTTATATTATTTTATCATATTAAAATAATTTTTAAAAAAAAAAATAAAACATTTATACATTTATACATTAATAATCATTTCTTTAATCATTAAATTAAAAAAATTAAAATACATGAAATATTAAAACAGATAAATATACTAATAGTTTTCTTAAAAAATATGACATGGTACCTGAACTTAATATCTAAGTATGGAACACAGGGTCGGCTCTTGTCTTAGATAAATTAGATGATTGTCTAAGATCCCTTAATACCAAACGGGCCCTTTTTAAAAATTTTAAAATATGTTTTTTTTTTTTAAATCCAATTAAGAAAACTAATTAATTCAATAAAAGAATAAAACTATTAAATAGATATTATATATGTCATTATTAATTCTACATAATAATTATTTTAAATACTCTTTTTATAAGAATAAACCTTCTTTTTTATCATTATTAGTTTAATATATAATATGAGAATTTTATTGATGAGAATTATTATAATTTATAAAAAGCCTCTTTTAGATAATGAGAATATCTCAGAATATTTAGAATAATAGTAAAATAATTTAAATTAAAATGTTTTATTGGATTTTGATTTAGAAAAAAAATGAATTTGAAAATATCTGAGAATACATAAAAATAATTGTGTTTTTAAACGTGTACGACTCCTAAAATTCATAAGCACCTCTTATAAAATTAAGTTTTATAAAAAAAATTCTAAATCGATTTTTTTTAATAAAGATTAAGTTAATTATTAGTGAAAAAGTTAGTATAAATCTTAATTAATAATTTTACTTAACAATCGATATATATCATTTTTTAATAAAAATGTAATGTAAAAATCAAAATTAATTAGTTTAATTTTGCTTTAATTAAAAAATAAAAATAAAACCTCAATCAAAAAAACTCCCTAACTAATTATTTTGCCGGTCTTGGTGAAACACGTAATCAACAAACATATAAAACTCAAAAACTACTTGATACTTCGAGTTTTTTTTTTTTTTTTCTAGTAATATGTATCTAAAGAAGTCCCATTGATTAGTAGTTTTCCTGACAAGATAATGCTACCCAAACGAAACAAAACTTGGTTCGGATCATTGTATCAACAAAAACATGTTAATGTCAACAACAATAGAACAATAATTGTGTAGGAACCATGAAATCTGGTATTCATGGATGCTTTGATATCACATGAAGTGTCTTTAAATTGAGAGAAAATGGATTTGTCATCATGTGATGGGAACAAAATTCATTGACATATATGGGTCCAACATGAGCAACAACGGCTTGATCTTGAGGGTCCAACATGGCATGATACGTGGTTCTACTTTGGAATCCGGAGAACTGTTCGGGCTGATTTGTTTTGAGAGATAAATTTAAATCTCTAATTTATTATTATAATTTTTTAAATTTTGATATAAAATATAATAAAAAATTTTACTTTTTAAAATTTTAAAATTCTTTTTTTAAATTCTCATATAAATTTAATATTTAAAAAATATTTTATAATAATATTTTTTTTATTTTTTATCTCATCTCATTTCTAAATATAAATGGAACGTTAATTTCAAGCCTCCTTTTATTCTCGTGAGTGTGGCCCATAAATAAAACTCCTCGGAAAGACCAAATGCAATGTAAAGTAAACAACCGACGATGGGACTAAACGCGTTATCTTGTCCACGGCACAACAAGACAGGTCATATGATATGCTATCTTGGCTAGTTTGAACCATGCAATCCTCTGAAGTTTTTGAATTCGCTTTGATGCCGATTATCGAATAGGGATAATAGAATTATACAAAAAATAATTCTACAAATTTATATTTTTTTGATATAATTTGTCTGATTAAAAAATATTTTTATCATAAAATAAATTAAATAAATTAAATAAAAATACATTAATTTATAAAATTATTTTTATATAATCTTTTTGTAGATGTAAGAAGACTCGATTTGATTGTAAAACTTCTCATAACAATTTGGAGCTCTTTCATGGGAAAGATGAGCTTTAAAAGTAAATGAAAAGATCATGTTGGTGTGTTGAATTTTCCTTTTTTTTTTTTCTCTAAAACCATGAAAGATGAGCTTTAAAAGAAGCAACAAGACTAGATTTGTTGATTTTGATCCTAACCCGGTCCTTCTATTATCTGAGCATTCTAGGACCTACCCGAAAGAAATGGTTCCAAAATAATAGACCAGAATATTCCTAATCATTAAAATTTAGAGATTATTACAACAATCCGTGACCATTCGGTCAGCTGTGTAAACTCCATAAAAACACGCTTTCAGATGGTTTCAAGTTTCCACCTCCTCTGGCAATTTGCACCCAGGAAGATAGGCATTTTCTGACATCTCTTTAGAGAATACATGATCCTTCCACACACTCCAAAAAGTGCCTTAAAACTGTAATTTCGGAATAAAACACCATTTTTTAAGGAAGAATAAAATAATTAAGAAAAGAAAGATTCTAATCACACAACATAACAAGAGAGAATTGATCAAGAAATTATAATTTTGTTCCTATTCTTTCATCACAACAGAAACCCATGAATAATATCAATATAACACATGACTTTGAACGAATCATACATACTCTAAATACATAGAAATTCAATTACAGGTTGGGAGAGTCCAAAAAAATGTTTCATCTCCCGGTGGATTTTACTTCTCCTAATTCAGAATATAACAATGAATATTTGGTCACTGTCAGCAATGTCTTCAGGCAATGAATAAATGAATATTTCTTCTTCTTCTTCTTCTTTTTCAGCAGAAGCTCCATAGACGAATATCGCTTTCTTCGTCCAGATAATTAAACATTGGTGGATCAAACAAGGAATCATTAAGCAGTTGATCAAGGAATTTTGGTGATTGTAGGTCTTCCAAGTTGTTCCAGGATTCCATCGCGGCCATTGGCTCATTGACCTGATCAAAGGATGGCATTAGAGAGACATCATCATCGAGCTGATCGGAAGATATGGCCGGAGACGAGACTGAAGATGATGAGGAAGATGGAGGATGAGGAGGATGAGGAGGAGGAGGAGGAGGGCAAGCCTCGGCTACAAAACTGTTTGCAGCAGCAGCAGCAGCCATTCTTTGAATGGATTTGGGTGACAAAATAGTATTGGAATCTTGAGGAATGTTGTAATGAGAAGAGGAGGAAGAAATGGGGAAGTTGAGATTGGCTTTGGAGCCTTTGAGGCATAAAAGTGCAGCATCATAGGCTCTGGCTGCTGCTTCTGGAGTGGAATAAGATCCAAGCCATATTCTTGTTTTTTGATTTGGTGCCCTTATTTCAGATACCCAAGAACCCCAACTCCTCATTCTTACTCCCTTGTATTTCTTCTTTGTGCCTGCTGATGCTGATGCTGATGTTGATGGCATTGGTTTTGATGGATTTGGGTTATTCTTCAGCTCCGTCTTCACCATTTGTTGAGAGCTGAAACAATCAATGCTTTGGTGAACAAAGGGTGTTAAAGAATCAATGAAAGTGTGTTGCGGAAGTCTCTCGCTGTTGTTTTCTGTGAGTGACTTTTTTTTCCGTTGCCTTGTTTTGAAAGGGAGGAAAGCACTGAGTTTTAGGGACTGAAGTTTGTGGAGAAAAAGTTGGTATTTATAGATGGGGTTTTGAGTTTTTAAATAGCTGATCCTGCTAGCTAGTCAATGCAAAGTAGGGCTCTGATCAACATATGGACGTTTCTCGGCAATGACATATGGACCAGAATCATGAGAATGGATGACAGATGTTTCTAGTGCATCCAAATCAAAACTACCCATCCTTAATTTTATTTCAAAGTGACTATTATTACTATTTTCCAGAGTTATGTAATTTATAATTAAAGCACTGTTTGTATTTGTATAATTCAACTTATCTCAACTCATTTTTATTTCATCATTATATTTTTATAATTTTTTATACAAAACACAAATTCCTATACACCTTTTTCAAATCCTAATACACAATTTTCAAATCTCAATACAATTTTTTAAATCTTAAAATAATAATAATATTAAAAAATAAACTAAACTCATCTCTTCTCCGAATCCAAACGAAACTTAAGTTATATACTAGTTGTTGTTACTGTGCAATAATTCGCTTGAATATACGAAATAATCAAAAATTACTAATAAGAGAAAATAACATATAAATTTAATATGATTAGGTGGTGTGTCTATATTTACTGGAGCGAACTGGAGAAATTTTACTATTAGAAAAGTAGAGCTATTTCATATGTATTTATACTAATCCACAAGAACGATCGATAGTGTGCCTACATCTATAAGAGTGAGCGACAAAAATTTTACTATATGAAAAGTAAGATTAATATTTATACTAATCCACAAAAGCAAACAGTGGTGTGCGTCACTCGCTATACTTCGCTCCACTTCTTTCAGCATCTGCTGTCTTGTCGCTCTATGTAGCTTATTAGATATGATCCACATCCTTCAATACTAGTTGCTAGATCTATTATAATTATTATTAAAAAACTAAAACGTTGATATTTTTTTATATTATTTCACGTTAGTGTTCTGAGATATGTCAATAAACAGACTGGTAAATAAGTTTTTCATATATTTATTGACAAAAAATGGTTAACTGAAACAGAAAAAGTGACCTAGGGTCATATCTGATGTATCTCCTTAATTACTTGGTAATTAACTAGGAAATCAAGCATATTCATAGAGGCTTGATAATTGATCTGTCTTTTTAAAAATATTTTTTAAACTACAACTTGTTTGATTTTTGAATTAGTCATGGCTCATGGTAATCGTTAACCTCAACAAAAGAATGGCTGTCACTTCTGCAGAAAGACTAGATGACTACAAAAAATGGGTACTTTGTCACATGTGGCGTGCTTCATTAAAATCTGCAGTTGTAATACAATAATAATAATAATAATAATAATACTAGACAACGACTTTTATGTCTTTTTGGTTAGTAAGTTTTGTGGGCAGTTACTTGCCTGACCAAAGAATAAAAGTGTAACGCTCTTAATTACATCTTAGACAAGTAGAGTAGAAAAATTCAAAGATTAACGCCTCTGTAACTTACAGAAAAAGCAACGAATATAATGTTCTGTAACCTACAACTGCAACATGGACCATTGAGATTAGTATGGAAAACATAATAAATTACTCATGTCCTTCATGTTCTCGAGTTTCCCGACTTACTCAACAAGTCATCCCAATCCAAGTTGTTGTCCAACAAAATTCTAATAGTTCACACTCTAGAAACTTTCATATTGGTAAATGGTAGTAACTTTAATAAAGGTTATGGAGGTCGTATTCGCTAATCTTACGCATAATATCCCACAATTAGATCGAATTGGGTGATTCAATTTTATAGTGAGATATACATATTACATGGTTCCCACAATGTTTGATCATAAGATTTTCGAAAAAAAAAAAGTCTAAATGATCATTTAATATTATTTTATGAGTAATATTAAATAGAGTCTTAGAATATCTAAGTTCTGTGCACTATTTTTGTTAAAAATTAAAGGTGAAGTACATGATTAAAAATAATTTCATAAATAGGCATAGTTTTATATAATTTGTCGGATTGTAATATTACTTCTAGTATCAAATAAATCTAACGGATTGTATAAAATCACGTCTGTTTATAAAAAAAAATTTATGTAATTTTTTTTGTAATTATAGCATTTCTCAAGTGTAAATACTATTTCTACTACATCTAAGACCTAGTTTGAATTCAAGAATGAGTTTAATTCATTTCAATTCATCTTTATTTTATCATTTCATCTTTTTAATTTTTCATACAAAATAAAAATCTCAATACAGTTTTTTTAATTTTCAATATACATTTTTTAAATTCTAATTCAATTTTTTCAAATTTTAAAATAATAATAATATTAAAAAATAAATAAAATTCATCTCAACTCATTTCATCTCATCTTCAAATCCAAACGGGACTTAAATTCTTAAATTGTGCGATTTATAATATGAAGTAGGAGAGGGGAATAGAACATAAGATTATAATTTAGGGCAGTAAACGAGTCGAGCAGAGCCGAATCGAGTCGAGTCGAGTCGAGTTTTGGCGTGCCGAGCTCGAGTATTTATTTATTATTTGATCGAGCTCGACTTAATAAACCAAACTTCTAACTTGAGCTCGAGCTCATCTTACAAACGAACTCGAGTCGAGTTGAGCTTAAGCTCGAGCTTTGTTTTTTTTTTTAATTTTTTGAATAAAATTTAAAAATAAATAAAAATAATAATTAATAAAAAATTAATATTTAATATATAACTAGTTGATATCTATTTATCATAATAATATGTTATATGTTTATATATATTATTAATAAATTCACATAATATGATAGCATATACATATTTCATATGCTTCTCATATACTAATATATTAAATTATTAAATTTTATAGACTAATTATTCTACATATTATAAAAAATAATTATGAAATATATTCATCATATAGATATAAGTAATAATATTACATATTACATATTTAATTATAAAAATGCTATACTTATATTATTAGTAATATCTATATATAATATATATGTGTATGTTTTTATTAATATATAAATGAATTTTAATCAAATTGAGTTAACGAGACAACTTGAGTATAAACGAGCGAACTTTAACGAGTTGAAACGAATTTTATCGAAAATATGACATTTATTAATTGAGTAGGTATTTATTTTTATAAGCAAATTTTTTTTTTCTTTTACAAGACAAGTTTAATTCAAATTTAACTAAGCGAACATCAAACAAGCCGTTGAGTAGCCTAATTGATTTACCTTCCTAATAATAAACTTGCTGTCATAGGCAACTTCCAGGATTTGAAGGCAGATAGAGATGCTTTAAAAATAATTAGCATTTTCAAGTAGCATTGGCTGTGATACACAAAAATAAAATAAGTGAGCATATCATAAATCATAAATTATAAATTATAAATGAAAACGAAACAGATGACGAAAACGCGCAGTGTTGATAGTGAGGGGAGCCGGATATTGCCCACCATCGAAATCAAATCACCAGCTGGCTTGCTTCTCTGTCTCGCAGCACCCCCAAAACCGCGTCATGGCCCTCATGCAAATTATGAAAATTTAAAAAATAGTATTTGTAATCATAAAATATATAATTATTATATAATTATTTTAAAATTAATGAGTAAATATAAATCTCATATAAAAATAATAATTTTTTATTCATTTTTCAAATATTTACGTAACATTTATGTATTTAACGACTAAATATAATATTATTGATAAAAATTATATACCAAATTCAAAATTTCTTATACCTTTGAAAGCAGAAAAATATGAAGGTCAAGTACTTATAATAAATAAAGGTTAACATCCCAACCGTTTCATCCAATAATTCCATATTTATTTAGCTGCGCGCATGCTTACGGCGGCATGTCTTGACTTTTGCTCTTTTTCAAATCTCTCACACTCTTTAAAAAAAAAAAAAAAAGAGTTTTTGAGGTTTAAGAATCAAGATATCGATGGGATTGTCTTTTGGGACGGTATGATGAAGATCACCAAAACCACACTTTTTTCTAACTTTGCTAAAAGAAATGCCAGCACATGCATGGGGGGATCGAAGAGATAAACGAGCTTTCCTCGGCAACTCACTTCATTCGTGATCTGTACCTTCAACTTGGGCCCAGGATATATAGGTTTCACACTCTCTAGAAACTAGAAAGCGTCAACAAGACATGCTCTCTTTTCCAAGTTAACTCTGGATATTTTATATATATATATATATATATATATATATAATTTTAAAATAATAATAATATTAAAATAATATAATCTTAATAATATTTTACTCAACTTTTAAAATTCATATTATCTCAACTCATTAATTTAGTTTAGATATATAAATTACCTCATTTAATCTCATATTATTATTATAATATTTGTAAAATTTTTATATAAAATATAATAAACAATTCAATTTTTTTTAATTTTAAAATAATAATAATATTAAAAAATAATATTTTCATAATATTTTATTTAATTTTTAATTTTTATAAAAAAAAATTATCTCATATTATTTCATTTCATTCTACTATCCAAATAAAGTCAAAATAAGACGCTTTTGTCAACTTTCCAGCACATGAACTGCGTACTGTTGTAATTTTCTGACATCAATACCTCTGAATGTGAAAAGGACTTGGGATATATTGAAGGAGGAATTAATACAGCCATGAGAGCCCTTTGAAAGTTTTTGTTCTTTCTCTGTGGCTCTATATAGTACTACATATTTTCCCCCATTTTTAAAGGGTGTTGATGTCTTCATCATGAGTATTAATGAGTAAATATATCAAGCCACGGCAAACTCTTAATGACCCTAAGAAAATTGTTACACTTGTGTGGACTTATATCATGAGAAATATTTTTAAAACATTCTTATTGAATTATCTAAAATTAAAATTTAAAAAGTATAAATTTATACATATATCAAAAAAATTTGTACAAATCTTTAATTTTACTATTTACTTTTAAAGATAAAAAATATTTGTATTCTATTTTCCTACTTTTTTCTCTTATTTTTTACCAAATATGACAAAAAGATTTTAATATGTGTACAAACTTGTATTTTTTAAAATTTAACTTTAGACAATTTAATAAGAATACTTTTACTCTCTTATTAATTTATTTTGAGAAAATTAATTAACCCAAAATTAATCCCTCTAATTAAACTGCCTTCCAATTTGCACTCTCTCACATGCACTCAATTTTTTTGTATTTTAAATAAATGACTGTCAAAATTGACAATTTGAAAGTGATTATAATCGAGCGGTAATTTAAAGGAATTTTTTGCCAATTTATTTCCTTTAATCTTGACTTTTCAATTCAGTACCATGACGCCAATATTCAAGTAGTACAGCCCCTCGATTCAAGAACGTAGTTTGTCTTCAAAAGCCAGTGGACAAGCCAAGATTAAGCTGTGTTTGTAACATGTATAACCCACCTCAACTTATCTTAATTTCTTACACTAGATAAGACATAATATTTTTGCATACACACTATGTAAAAATTTTATTTTAAAGTATCTTTTAGTTTAATTATTCATATTTTTTTAATTTTTGTTTTCTTCTTATTATATTTGTCTTTTTTTTGTTTTTTTTTAATATTTCAATTATCACGTCATCGATTCTATAAAAATATATAGGATTATATACCTCTAACATTACTCTTCTCGATAAAAATAAAAAATAAAAAATAAAAAAAGAACTTGTAATTTTGAATATATCTTCTCGATGTTCTTCTTGCCAATAAATTGAGTATTGAACAACAATATATTAAAGTATTAATGAAAAAGGCTAGTTTTGACGTTGTAGCTGAAAATTGACAAAGAGCTGATAGTTATTCCTGACTTTCTTATATCGAGAAAGTAGATAAAAAATTGGCATATTGTTTTAACAGCTAATTTGAGGTGTAAATATTATTAATGTTCTTTAACTGCCTACATCATGTACAAACACAATTTCTTACATGACTAGCGTCCTACTCCGATCCTGGCAACTTCCTTATTTTGCCTTAATTAATTAATCAATTGGAAAACCACGTAATTAAGAAAAGTATATCTTATTGCAATTTGCAGGCATCTTTTCGATATAATATATATATATATAATATGGGTGACAGACGTATATAGTACTTCGCGACCACATGTACATAATATTCGTGTTATCAAATGAATGTCACATGATGTTCGTACTACAATTTCTTTTTTCTTTTTTTTATATCATAAGATCTGTCAGAAATTAATGCAAGTATAAATTATGAAACATTAAAATTAGCCGGTTTTCTTTGTTGGAAAGTGGAAGGAAATTTCATTAGTACCTATGTAGTTTAAGCTGCCATTAATGACTTGATTAGTAATGTACTTGAGTTAGCCAGCTCCGGACATTGAACCGCCCAAGGCGTTGTACGTGGTACTGATCGAATATATATATATATATATAAATATAAAATATCCTTAATTTGCTTTCCTACTACGTACATGATAAGAATCATAGTATTGTTGAAGTTAAAAGTACTGTTTGTAGCCAAATGGGCTGGCTGGATGGCTGGCCGCATAAATGGGGTTGAAATGTAAACACGAGAAAAACAGGGGCTTTTGATCATCATCGACATGATGATCAGAGATCAAAACAGTATTATATATATATATATATAATATTATATATAAAATATAGCCACCTGTGATCAAAACAATTTATATCAGAGATTCAAAACACGAGAAAATGGCCATTTATATTTTATATATTGAGTTCCCATAATGGTTTCAGATATATAGATAATGCTAGTCAAGCTTTAACTGCATGCACTTCACATTGCATATATATAATGTTGTGGCGCTTTCACTTAGATTGAAGCAATATTATATAGTATCCATTAATAAAATATAAGGTATTTTAATATTTTTAATTATTCTCAAGAATATAATAATTAAAATTATTTTAAATTTAATGGATCGTTTCTATTTCACTAAAATGGGGGAGGATTGATCGATGCTATTCCTTAATTTTTTTTGTAGTACCACATTCATTATTAAAATATAATAGCTAGCCTACATCAAGTTAAAGACCAAGTAACAAATTTTCTCTCAAAGTTGTAAGGACTTGTATCTCCTTTCTTGGAATGCGTGTATACATATTAGCTACTCAGAACATTTTTATTAGATTATCTAAAGTTATTCTTCAAAAAGTATAAATGTACATATTTATTAAAAAAAATTGATTATATTTGATCACAAATAAAGAGATAAAAGTACTTTTTGTGAATATTAAAACTAAAATTTTGTCTAACAAAGGTCTTCATTTTTTTATCAAATATGACCAAATTTTTTTTGGATAAATATGTAAATTTATACTTTTTAAAAGATAATTTTAGACAATCTAATAAGAATACTCTTATTATAAATATCAATAAAAAGTTATTTTGATTGTTGCAAGTCTTTGCAAATTTTCTTAAAAAAAGTAAATTTAAGATTTAAATAAAAATTTGTTTTTTAATTATGAACTTCACCTTTTTTAAAGAAAATATAAAAAAAATACTATATCAACTAATATTAATCTCAAATGCTAATAACGACTAATAATTTATCCTTAGAATATAAATTCCTAGACGTAGAATTTAAGATAGAGCTTCACAGGTACATCAGCTGTATCTTGACCACTACAAACAAAGTTTAAATGATGATCGAAAACAACAATTTCTAGCTTTACTTTGTTTTGTTTTGTTTTGTTTTTTTTTTTGAGGTAGGTTAGGTCTGAAAATAACATATATCTGAAACTAGATTCATGCTTCTCGATCGATCTCTTACCTAAATTCCATTGATACATGCATACTGTACTACAAAACCTACCGTCTCTCTCTCTCTCTCTCTCTCTCTCTCTCTCTCTCTCTCTCTCTCTCTCTCTTAAATGGCCCCTACGTACCTGGCGTACCCATGTCTACCCTCCGTACCATGCATATCACCAAAAAGACAAGCCATTTATAATTAACTCCGCATCTAAATGATGGAGAGGAGATCCAGAAGGACATAACACCAATATTGTAATTTTAAAAAAAGATTGTAATATTGGATGATGAATAGGTAATTACATCCATGGATGTGACCAGCCTCTTCTTAAAAAATTCACAAACTCATGATATAATTTGAATAGTATATTAGATTACAAAATATTTTTATTGTCCAATAAATCTAACAAATATGGCGAAACCATATTAATTTATGCCTTTATTTTTATAGAATTTCTTTATAACTTTAATAATTCTCTAAAAAGATAGCAACATAATATATATAGTAGAAAGCATTGATTATTCTATTGCTTATGCTCGAGGAAATTCCAAATAGTGAAAGTGAAATCAGATCGAAATAAGAGAAATTATGCTTTTTATCTCCAATTTTATTATACTAACTCGTATATATTACTCATCATGTGTGCGAAATCACTATTTATTTAAAAGTTTTAAGTTGATAAAAAAAGATAAATTTAACTATTTATATTTAATTAGGTACCTCTATTGTTATAAAATCATGTGAAATAATTAACATTTATCTCAAAAATTTAAATCGACGAGAACGGTATAAATTTAATTATTTATATTTATCTTAACAACATAGTATTTTATAAATGGTTACTCATTTAAGTAGTGGACATGTAAATTCTCTTAAAAATGTATCAACTAGTGCGATGATGATAAAAAAAAAAAACTTAGATTAATCGCCTTGACGTGTTTTAGATGCATCTTCTCTGGCAAAGTAGGACCACGCGAATAGATGCTTTTGCGAGCTTTCCATGAGGGCTTCCTTATTAGCAATTAGGCCGGGTTTGGACTTTGGAGTTATGGATGGTCTCATTCCATTTGAATTCATTTTTTTTTTGTCACATTTCATCTCAAGATATAAATACTATAAATATAAATACTTTTTAATCTTAAATTCTCACAATTTTCCTCTAATTATTTCATAATCATTATAATTTTTTTTTCAATTTTCAAATAAGACAAAAAAAAATTAACTCTTTCAAATGCAAAAAATAATTGTATGTAGTAAAACTCTTCTTACGCGGGAATTTTCTATGCCAAGGCCAGAGATTTGCTAAAATTGAAATTTCTTTGGTTTTGAATCACAAATTCATTATAGGCTTGACCATCAATAGCTGTGCACAAATATTTTTGTTCGAAATCCTTCCACTTAGGCAGTGGCGAAATTAGGTATTTGTTTTAGGGCAGCCAGCCAAGCAAAACTAAAACTATAATAAAATTTTTTTTTTATTTCTATACTATTTTTCTTATGGTATAGAACAATCTAATAGTAAGATTTAAGATAAAAATTAAATACGTTTAATATAATCTATATATTAAAAATATATCTAATATGTCAATAATAATATATCATTGAAATAACATAAATACAGTCATCCAAATATATTAAACAAAAGAAATACACAATATCTAAAATTAGAAATTGCGCTCTTTTAAAGAAACAAAATCATCAAGTATTGAATTTAAATCAAAATTTTTAGTTATTTCTCTTTCAATATAAATAACTAAATTATTTGTTAGAATTTCATCTTCAATTTTATTGCGAAATCTTATTTTAACAATCTTTATAGTTGAAAATGCTCACTCACTTATCGTTGTAGACACTGAAAGAATCAAAACAAGACAAATTGATCTATCAATAAGATAGTATGTCTTTGATTTCCCTGTCTCTACCAATCTTTGACATAAATCTGAAATGGATGATAAATTCTAAAATTTCGGATTAGTAAGCACATCAACTTTAAAATGTTTCAATTAAAACCTTAAATTAATTTTCTCGTTCTCAAAAAAATCAAGAGGATAATACTCTTCTATAAGGCAACATATATCATCAATATTAAAGGATTTATAAGCATCCTTTATATCCAAAACTGAGCTTATAGTTAAAAGTTTTATCGTTCCTTCACCAAATCTATTATCAAGCTCTTGCATTTAAAAATCTATAGTAGCATTACATATTTTAAAATGATAATAATGTTATCATATTGTGATCTCGTTGAAGACGATCACGACCTTGTATATAATGAGAGCTCAATTCTAGAATGTCAATATCAAATTTCTTGGAGAAAGAGACAACATTTTCAAGCAGATTTTTCTAACCTTCATCTCTCAACTTCTGAATCAATTCTTTTGTAGTAGAAATCATATTCATAGCATTCAAGATGTCTTGAGATTTTTGCTGCAAAACATGACTGAAAACATCAGTATTACCCATAATTTCCTTCATTAAATATAAAATAAATATAAATTAGAATAATGTAATCATTTTATAAGCAACATTTGCATTCCCGCATTGAGAGTAAGTGGGTTCTTCTTTTATTATGTCTTCAAGCACGGAGCAAGTGGCTCCAAACATTCTTAGTAGACTGCAAATAGAATAAAAATGAGAGTCCCAATAAGAATCACCAGCTCGTTTGACAGTGCCAATTTGGTTAGCTCCTTTTCCAGTTTCAAGTTCACCAATAACTATATCATATGTGCAATTTGTGTTGCTTGAGTAGCTTGTAGTTCATTAAGAAACGTCCACCACATTGATAATGAAATTCAAATTTGAGAAAAAATCATCAACAAAAACCACATTTCTAGATGCAACAACTAATGCTAACTGTAATCGATGAGCAAAATAATGAATAGTATACATATGGACAATTTTTAAAAAATAATGTTTGCAATCATTTCCATTCACCACGCACATTACTAATACCATCACATCATTACCCACGAATATTTTAAAAATCAAGACGAAAATGAGAAATAACTGCAGATATTTCATTTTTTGGAGTCAATGTTGATGTATCTTTAACATGTACAAGATCAAAAAATTGTTCTTGTATAAAACCATCATCATCATCAACAAATCTCAAGATTATAGCTATTTTCTCCCTCTTAGACTTAAGGGTGTAAATGGTCCGGTCCAGTCCTGAAAAAATATGGACCGATTATATTCGATCCAAAAATGTTCTCACCTTGGACCGAACCGAATAGGATTCGGTCCATACCGATCAGGTCCAATTCAGGGATACCCCATATGATTTAATAAGCTAAATTTGATCAAAAATCTTGCAATAATTAAATATATTTTTTTTGCCTAAGTTTATAAATTATTAAATATATACTAATACTACTTTCATAAAAAAATAATCATTTTTTCCAATTGTCAATTTCTAAACTCATCTAAATATTCAACAAAATATATAATTATAACTTATAGTCTATATACTTTATACTTATACTATAAGTTATAACTAATATTCTATATTATATATAACCTATAGGTTGATTAGTTAATTTAATCATCATAAGTCATATCAATTAATCAATTATATTAATGATCATTGATCATACTTCATATATTGTTAAAAATAATATTAACAATTAATATTTATAATTGTTACATATAATCATAAAAAGAGTAATTATTAATTAGTTAATAGTGATTTAGTGATATATCATAGATTGGTTAACTATAACTAATAATACTATTACATAATTTACATTAGTATATTATAAATTTATATGTTAGTGAATAGTGATAAATTAGTAATAATATATTAAATAATAATAATATACTTATTACTTATAAGTTATTACTAATACTCTATATAGATATATTATAATTTATACTTTTATACTACAACTATTATAAATTATAATATGTTAATATTATAAGAGTATATATTATATATTAATATTTTATATTACCAATTTTAATTTATATTAATATTAATATTAAAATTTATATACTATTACTTATATATACATATATATACATAAAATATATGTGTGTAATCTGTCCGGTCCGGTCCGGTCTATAAAAAAATTGGACTAAACCAGACCAAATTCCATCCGGTCTAGTCTTGGTCTGGTCCAACCGATCTGGTTCGGTCTTTTTACAGCTCTACTTAGACTCATCTCATGCCTCATCAACAATAATACAAAATTTAGAATTTCCAATGTCTTCACAAATTTTATTTCTCATTTTCAGTACAAGAACTTCTAAAATCTCTTTTTGAATTTTTGGTGAAGTATACTTTGAAGATTTGGGGGCATTTTCCAAAACAAGTTTCCAACCTTATTATTGTACAAAGTCAAGAGTTTAAGCATCTCAAGAAATTATCTCTTTTTTTAACTTAAGGGTCTCATCATGACTTCTAAAGGCACATCCTGAAATAAATAATCATCAGGACGGTTACTTTTCACACCTCTCCTATAATAAAGTTACTTATTGTTAGTTATTTTTGATAAAATAATTAGTTTTAATTAAAATGAGTCATAAATAATTTTTTTATCACAAATAATTGATCAACAAAAATCTAATTTTTTTGTAGTGAGCTTGCTGAATCATTTACAAGTGCAAATAGATTAACGAATTGCAATTGATGTACCTTGCAAAATAAAACAAAAAAGAAAAAAGAAAAAAGGGAGCAATATCAGAGCACTTTTCACATAAATCCAACATTGCATCGCAAGATTAACACCAGACCTTGATACTCAAAATCAACACCAATACTTACAGCCAGAAATTACAGATCATGCATAAATTTTAAACTTCCAAACTATACCAAACTATAGTAAACAGTGTAGATTCAAACATACCAGCAATAATACTAGACAAATAAAAACGCTGGACAAACAAAGTGGTACCATCGTTGCAACTAGCAGTGAGTTCAGTTTGACTGACTAATAGCATTCAAAACAGTCAGCTCTATCTTCGAGAGGAGCTGCTCGATTGCTTATGTTGTTTGATCTTCCCAATGATGGGATCGCAGACTTTCTGAGTCACTTTCATCTTTTCTTTATACTCATTTGCCGAAACACTCATCTGGACATCCTCTAACCATTGAGTCACCTGGCGAATGGCATCGTCAATCTTCTTCTTTCTTTCGCGCTCAAGCTTGGCACGAACCTCCTTATCGTTGAGAATACTTTTCACATCGTAGGCATAATCCTCCAAAGCTCCCTTAGCCTTGACCTTCTTTTTGTACTTTTCTTCTTCATCCTTGAAATTCTCTGCATCCTCGATCATCCTATCAATCTCTTCTCTGGGTAATCTCTCCTTGTCATTCGTGATGGTGATCCTTCTGCGCACACCAGTGGTGCTCTCCCGAGCAGAAACCTTCAAGATGCCATTGATGTCAATATCAAAGGAGACAACAACCGTAATCTTACCCCTACGTGCAGCAGGAAGGCCAGAAAGCGTAAATTCTCCCAACAAATAATTATCCCTGGATCTTGTTCTTTCACCCTCAAATACAGGAAACTCGATGCTAGTTTGGTTGTCCTCGATGGTCGTGTACTCTCGTGTCATCTTGCTGGGAATGGTCGTATTCCTTGGAATCACCACAGACATTTTATCATTTCTAGTCTCCACCCCAAGGAGAGAGGAATGACATCAACGAGCACAATGTCTTGAACTCTCTCATTACCCGTACCAGCCATGATTGCAGCTTGAACAGAGGCTCCATAAGCCACGGCTTCATCCGGGTTCAGACTCTTTTTAAGATCCTCGCGGCCAAAGAATTCCTCCAACAGCTGCTGGATCTTTGGTATTCTAGAAGAACCACCCGTAAGAACAACATCATCGACACTTGTCTTGTCCATCTTAGCATCAGCCAAACATTTTTCCACAAGCTTAACAGACTTCTCGAAGAAATCAATATTGAGTTCTGAAAATTTGGAACGAGTGATATTTGTGCTGAAATCAATACCCTCATACAGTGCATCCACGGAAATAGTAGTATCAAGTGCAGAAGAAAGCACCCTCTTAGCTCTCTCGCATTCAGTTCTCAACCTTCTCATAGCTTTGGCGTTTTGCACTTACGTCTTTCTTGTGCTTCCTTTTAATTACTTCTACACAATGGCTAACCATTCTGTTGTCGAAATCCTCACCTCCAAGGTGAGTATCTCCGGCAACAGCCTTCACATTAAATTTACTCCCTTGAATGGTAAGAAGTGAGACGTCTGCCGTGCCACCACCCAAGTCAAAGATCAACACAATTCTCTTAGGAGTGCTACTTCCCAACTTGTCGATGCCATAAGCAATCGCGGCTGCTGTTGGTTCATTCAGAATCTGCATGACGTTGAGGCCTACAATGCGGCCAGCTTCAATTGTAGCCGTACGCTGCGCATCATTGAAGTAGGCGGGGACTGTAACAACTGCATTTTCTACAGGCATGCCCAGGTAAGTCTCCGCAATCTCACGCATCTTTTGTAACACCATTGATGAGATTTCCACTGCAGTAAATATCTTCCTTTCACCCTTGTAAGTGACCTTGATCTTAGGCTGGTCATTGGAACCTTCAATGACCTTGAATGGCCATAAGTTGATATCACTCTGAACCAAAGGATCACTGAAGCTTCTACCAATCAACCGTTTTGAATCTACAAGATGGCAAGGGAAAAAAGGAGAAGTGAGTAGACAACAGCAGAGCATATGCTATACAGGGGCTAAGCCTCTGTCAAAAGATTTTTTTTTTTTTTTCTTTTTCCCTTTCGATGAAACCTTTTTCATTGTCTCTACTGAGTACTCTAGACTTTACACACTCGGAGCTTCCTCAAAGATTAATTCATTCAATAAACCTCTAAACCTCTAATATGTAACCGACAAAATAATAATAAATTAATTAAGTTTCACATTAAATTTAAAGAAATAATTGATAAGCCAACTCTAAAATCCTAAATCTGAATATTTTAATCTCCTACTAACTAGAACTACTAATTCTACAAGAGAACCCATTGAACGATCATGTTGGAATTAGAATGAAAGAAAGGGCAAAATAAAGATCTACTTAACATCATAAGATTATAAAAAATGTTACCTATACTTCTAGGCAAAATATATATATACAATCGTAAATTGGGACACTGTCACGTAACTATTTTAAAAAATATGAATAAAATATACGAATCATATGAAAAAAAAATAATAATAGACCCTACTATTTTTTAAAATAGTTCATTATGCTTTCACAATGTATATAGAATTATTTTTGCACATATCATAGAGGCTCCTCAATATCTATTGAAATGGTCAACATTTTAAAATGGAAAGTGATATACACACAACAGATTTACAATATTTACATAATACAAGTTATAAAGTAAGAGTATTTTTATAAATTGTCTTATAAAATTAAGATCACTTTATATAAATATTAATATTTTACAATACATGTTGTGTACAATGTTATACAAATTGTTATGAATTTATCATTTCCCTCTATAGTGATAAAATATAAATTGTTATGAATTTATAAAATATAAAACCTAAATTAAAAAAAAAAAGTGATAACATATGGCTGTCAATTAATACATAAAAAGTTACTTAAAAAAAATTAATACATATAAAGTTGTGCACACATATAGTTCTACTACTAAAAAAAATTATATAATCAAATATGTTTTCTTTTTTTCAGACTAGTTTTTATTTATTTATTTATTTATTTTGGGAGGGAGAAATTAAACTAGGTCGAGCCTGATAAATATAACAGTACAGGTTTAAAGATTAATCACATTCGAAAAAGAAAAAGAATATATATATATATATATATTAATATACATTACGAATTTAGCCTTGGCCTCAAGATTTCCTTTCATGCATTTTTTTTTTGTTCCCTATCTTTAAAACTCTGGCTTTAGAGAAGTTTACAATTCCTTAAAAAAGAAAAACAAAATGAGTTGGTGGGGTTCATTCCGATCTGGTTCTTGGCGGCATCACCGACGAAGCGTGTTGTCTCAGTGAACGCAACACATGACGGCGTCGTTCGATTTCCCTGATCATTAACTATTATCTCTACCCTATTATTTTCCCACACTCCAACACAAGAGTAAGTCGTTCCCAAGTCAATCCCTATCGCCGGACGTAATGTCCTTCTGTCGGCCATTTTGGACGTCCAGAACTATCACAAGAGTACTATATGTTGAAGTAGAGTGGAGAGGCGGGAGACGCGCGGGTCTTTATATAATAGAGAAATTTTTAGTGACATAAAAATAATTTTAAGTCTGTGGATTATATATAAACAAATCTGTGGATTATATATATAATATTCGAATCCCTCCTTGACCACCACCAATCATAAAAAGGAAGGTAGGAGGATTCATCTTTCATTTCACGTTTGTCAGTCAAAGTCGAAGATGAATCCAAATGACAGTAAGTGCACGGTCCACCAGCCATTTATTTATTTTTAATTCAATAATGACAAAAAAAATTAATATATTGATGTATTTTTTCTAATTCTTAAAAATATTAAAAGATATTTAAAAATATAAAATATAAAATTAAACATAATATATATTTTGTACTGGTGGCATACCCACTAGCATCAGTACTCCTCATTTTTTATATATTTGGTCTTGGCTGCCCGCCGGCGAGCTCTTCGCTATTTTGTAGGCACCCTGAAACTTGATGAGCAAGTGAAGGACTTGATGAGCAAAGACCCGCCCGCCAGCTCTTCGCTATTTTGTAGGCACCCTGAAACTTGATGAGCAAGTGAAGGACTTGATGAGCAAAGACCCGCCCGCCAGCTCTTCGCTATTTTGTGGGCACCCTGAAACTTGATGAGCAAGTGAAGGACTTGATGGGCAAAGACCGGCCCGGAGGACTTGATGAGATTCCCTCGACAAAAATGAAAAAAGAAAAAAGATAGGGAGAGATTTGAATTGTCAACAATGGCTACGGATCAGATAGACAAATAAAAAAGTAGGAGGATTCTTGTTTCCTTTCGAATTTGTCATTGATTACGAGTCAAAATTGAAGATGAATCCAAATGATAATAAGTGCACATGCATTCCACCCGCCATTTAATTTTTTTTTTAATTTAATAATAAAAAAATATTTTTCAATGTACTGAAATATTTTTTTTGGATTTTCAAAAATATTTAAAGATATTTAAAAATATAAAAATAAATATAAAATATAGTTTGTACCGATGGCCGACCCACTAGCATCATTCCTCATTTTTTTTCTTTTTGGGTCTACCTGCCCACCCGCCATCTCTTTGCTATTTCGTAGGTATTAGGATTTTTTTTTATGGGAAAAAGTAACTTTCATTGAAACATAAGGAAAGATTACAAAATACATTCCACCCAAACGTTTCTAGTTACAAACAATGGATAAGAGTCTGTCCACATTGCAATCAAAGGGATTTGCCAGGCATACCTGACAAGTTTGTGAGCTACCAAGTTGTCAAAACGACCTACATGCCTAACTTCGAATGCTCTAAAGTGAGAGAGAAGGGATTGGACCTCCTTGATGGTATTGTCTAATCTGTGCCATGGTTCGTCCATGTT